>CM034146.1:199665148-199942648 GCA_019776745.2 Taxus chinensis | reverse complement strand
ACACTCTTGACACAATTATAATATAAGAATGTACCAGGACATGTTACATTTAGATGTATTAAATGGTTTGCTAGCATAAGTTTTTTGAATCAAAATTTTATTATTTCATGGTACAAGAAACAATGTGTTTGACTTGAGTATTATACCATCTATCATGGATACTTTGCAAGTAAATGAAGAGTCGGTTGGTCACACGTATAAATTTGTTATTAGTGCAAAAATAATTTCCACACCTACAACTTCACTATAATCATAATATTCTAATAAATGAGGTTATGCATTTGCAATTGTCATTAAAGTATGGGGCTGCCACCCACCAATGACTCAATTAATATATTAAGAAATAAAAATAATCAATTCATTAGTTAAGACAATATGCATGTTGCAATATGAATTGCAAAGCCTCAACAAAATTCATGTAATTAATATGTAAAATGTTCAAATAAAAATCTATTTTTTTTTATAATGTATTAGGGTATCTCGCACAGGTTTACTATGATTTACTAGTGTAAGTTTATCATGAGTATTTTAGTATTACTTGGCAAGGAAAATATTTAATTTTCACTCGAATGCTATAATTAATTAGTAGTCTTTTCCAAGCTATCCTAATTTATACACAATGTATTATTTCAATCGAATGGTTATAGTTAATAGACATAGATTATAGTCAATAACTTAGTTTTAACTCTATCTATCAAATTATAAATCTTTAGACATCTTGAAAAGGAAAGAAGCACAAATCCTAGAAGATGAATGAGGCTTGTTTTGACGCAGAGAAAAATTCAATGGAATGCATATTGATCACTATTTAACAATAAGGCCTGATGAATGGGCTTGAAATTAGATGATAAGGATCACAGATCCTATAAAGAATTATCCACTCTTAAAGTCACGTCTTTACTTTTGTTTCCTTTGAATTTTTATACAAAGTAGACTAAAATAATGTGTGTAAGGTTAACTTTTTCTACAAAGTTGAATTTTAACATTTTTTGGGTTGAAGGTTGCAAAATCTAGAGAATGTCTATTTTTCAACAAGTTAGATCGAGTGTTAATACATTCCTACATCCATATCAAAAACATTATGGTTGAAATAAAACACTTATAAAATAAAATATCGAAGTATTTAGGTCAATATTTACATCAAATAACAATGATATTTATTGTTTCTTTATATTGATAACTATAAAACACTACCTTGCCTGACTTCTATACTGGATTTGTGAAAATGAGTTTCATATTTTGAATATATGTTATAATATGACATTAGGGGATGAAACAATAATTATACATCCTCTAATTATTATACTTGTTTAGTGCCATTACAATCAACCAAAATTTATAGATATCCTCTCAAATTTACTCTTATATACTTTACTTCACCCACTGTCAATGATGTTGATACATATAAATCTATATGTGGGTTGTGACTACGAGGTTTCCTCCATCGAAAAATACTTCCCTGATAGATTTTATTATTTTTTCTATTACTTAAAATCATAATAACTATAACTCTTTGTTTCTACATAAAATCAATGATACTACTATCATACATGGAGTACATTTAGCCATAGAAAGAAACCTATAAAATTAATATACATAATTATTCTTTAGCACATCCAAATGATTGTTTTGGAGTTGTTTTGAATTGATTTTTACTACTTACAATGTGACAACGTAAATGTTTTTTTTTTGTCATTTTAATCATCATTGTAAGAAGAAGGCCAAAGTATATACATCATTTATCAAGGTTGTTAGTATAGGGGAAAAACATGTTTCTTCTCTTTTAATTGCATTTCCATAATACCTTTTCTTGAAATTATTTTACCTATAACCAACATAATACTTTATTGTTTAACAATTGGATGATTATAAAGAATGTCTTGAGAAGCTTCTCTTACTTCAATAAGATGTAATACAAAAATTGTCCATGAATAAAAATATGTGATCCATAAATTCAACTATGATGCTTTAAATTGATGGAATATTAAATTTCTTATGTTTCCTTGAATGTATACCTACAATAAACTAAATATAACACATACATACAAAATATCGCCACGTTAATTTTAATTGGAAAATTAGTAGAGTTTAAGAGGTAAACTAAAATCCTTTTGGTCCTCAATGTTTTCCCTATAACAATGTTTTGAAAGTTCAAAAATTGAAGGAAATAAAATCATACTACAAATATTTTATATTCATTATAAACATTACTTTATTTTATATGTACATGTTATTTTAAACATTATGAAATATTTTTATTTAAATTTCATATCTAACTATATTATATTTTGTGGGAATAATAATTTTCTTTAGAAAAAATATAGATTGACTAAGAAATGATCTTTTGATGCGGCTATAAATATTGTAAGACTTGTAAGACATGAAAATCGACTTATTTTGTAAATATACCTATAATTATTATTCTAATATAAAAATATATGCAAAATTTTTGCCTACCCCTAGTTTTCATCACATTCATCCCATACATTGCTTTAGTAACGATTTAAACATCTAAATTTAAGTAAATAATTAATTCCACTCAAATTGATATTTGGAAAAAAAAAATCAGTCATTGTTGTTTGAGGTGATTTTTCGGTATCCAATCATATGATAAAACACTAAAAACTTGGAAGACAACAAGGTTTAATAGTACCTGCATCAATAGTGCAATGTCGGGATGAATGGGTGCAACAGATGCAGGGAATTCCTCTTCTAATGAACAAGGGAGCATGCATGGAAAGACCCTTAAACAAGATATATATTAGATAAAGATTGAATGAGTTACTTGATAATGACTGATCCCCAGAACCAATGGGATTTATCAAATGGTTTCAACTCATTTTTGACAATTAAGCCATTGTGATATAATGATAATTGACAAGTAAAATAAATTATTATAATTCCAGGGGGTTGAGATATCCTATTCTTCTTGATATGTGGCATAAGCAAGGGATATGACGAGCTCAAAGTCAAAGAAGTAGTCAAAACCATTACTGTTTAGCGGTGTCTCGTTCTTATCGTATGATTTCAAGTTGATCTTTTATGTCTTTGATTTTAGGTGTCAAATAAATTATGCAAAGGTCGAGTTCATGTGTGATATCGAACTGCTCCCATATGAAGGCTTGCTACATGATCAGGAGATCATTTGTACTGGCAATGGGATGTGATTCCCCTGACACATTCATCTAGAGGAAAACACATCTTGAAAATAAACTGATTAGAAAAAAAAAAAGTGATGAAATGAATGAAAACATGTAGATGTGATTAAAATGATAAAATGATAGTAGTTTTTGGGGATTCAAGCAGAATCGCTAGCGATTCAAACATAATCGTTGATGATTACTAATGATAGACAATTTTTTTAAAAGAATGTAGATTGGAAGCATAATTATTAGACAAAAGGCTGAATTTGATTGATAAATTATTCTTAAAGAATTTAGAAAGTAATTTGGATGGATATACTTACTTTTGATTGTGTAAAAAAGTAGATAGAGCTGCAAAAGCCTTAAAGAGTTTTTTAGATGCTCAAAGGGCTCAATTGATGTGTTGAAAGTGTTTGGATGTTTTTTGTGGTGTTATATCAGTCTTGAATGTAACAAAGATTTTCTATAGACAATGTAGGATCATGTTAGAAGAGTTTTAGTGATCTATTTATAATTACTAGTGATTTTGTTAGAATCAAATTAGTGATACATGGAAAGTGGGAAAACCCACTTGGAATTAGTTTCAACCACTTCTAAATGGTATTTTTTTGGGTTTGGTTTCATTTTTAAATGGCTACTGATTTTTTGTGGGAGGTTAAGAGGTTGGGTGATGAGGGTAAAAATAGGTTAGATGGGTTAAGGGTGATTAGGGAGGTTTAGGATAAGTAAATAGGGTTTTACAGGGGGGTAAAACATGATTTTATGGTAAGTGGAGTAATGATTTTCATATGCATGTATGAGGAGTGCAGGAAGAAAACATGTGTCTACATTTTCAACTTTTTTCATGTGTTGTGTGATAAGAAAGCTATGAGAAAAAAATGAATGAAATGATTTGATTTGATGTTGTATGGTGGTCCCCCTTAAACTGGGGGTCATTACGATGAAGTAAAATACTGAAAATTTTGAAAATTTTATTAGGTGAGATAGGTGTGTATGATTGTGAGCTTTGATTTAAGATTCTATAAGACTAGGCATGAAAACAAATTTCCACAAATGTGGACTTTGTGCAACCGAAGAGTCAAGTGATAGGGGAACTGATGGGTTTGTGACCTATAGTTGTATGACTAATCGTAAAGAGCTTTAGGAAATGATCCTATCAGTGTATTGTATCCATGATGTATCGGGGGAAATAGTATTGATAAAGGATGTTGCCATAAATTTGGGATTATGGTAATGTGAAGTAAAATGATAGGGGGAATCAATGGGTTCTCATCCTATAGACGTATGACCTTAATGTTAGTAGGGGAAAATGTTTCCCTAATGGATGAAAAATCTGAAATGGATTTTATTAAGATAGGCTTGTATAGATTGATGGTTTTTATTTAGGAGGGTCTTGAGGCCCCAAACAGGAAAACACATATTTGAAAAATATGCAATTTTGAGAAGGAACGTTGAAAATGATAGTTTGAGAAGGTATAATTTGACTAGTCAAAGAGATAGTTTGAGCCATCAGCTTATTGTTGCGTAGGTGGAGATCACATAGGCTAGGGATGACACAGATAAGTACAAGTGGGATAGGGAAGCATTGCAAAAGGCCTTTGGGGCAACATGCTCGTTGATTTCAGAGTCTGAGCTAGATGCTACTCATGCTCAGACTAATGGATGTATGAGACCACCTTGTAGTGTTGGTGTGGATACCTATTAGGCATTGTGTGAGGAGTTGAACTATTATGAGGAGAGTGTAACGGAGGCTTCCAGATGAGCCTTGTTATATAATTTTTTTAATGTGGAAACACGTGGCTTCATTAGGTAGTGCTTGGAGCATGGTTCAACCATCACAAGGTTTAGATAGAGGACCAAATAGAGGGTCAGATGGAGCTCAGGGGAGTAGTGCGTGAGGGAGTGTTTTTTTGATGAACATCTAGTTTACTGATTATTTTTTATAGATATGATTTCAATGTATATTTTTATGATGTATGGGGCTCACTTGAAGACCTTTATTGATGATGTATAGATATATGAGTTATTTGGAGCCTTCGATGATGTATAAAAACATGATTTTGATATTTTGTGTTATACTTATTTTATGATAATATTACAATGTGATAATGTAGTTGACGGTGATGCTTTAATTGATAATTTTGATTATATGAGTTATGGATGTAAATGTATGTTTATATTTAGATATGTGTAATATGATTTTTGTGATGTTAGATGTGTTTGTGATAAATGGTAATTATTTTATTTGATTTAAATGTACTATAGATAGATAAGAATAAAATATGAAATATTTACATTTTTATTGTCCTAGACACATATAATATATGATGGTAAAATTATTGTATACGTATGATACTGCACATATGGCTTGTATTAGGTGTTAACACATGACTCGAATTAGTTAGTCATACTAATATCATTGATGGATATAGGATAGTGGTATCTATCATTTTCTAACATGAGCAAAGGTTTGTGTGTAGAAAAAAAGAGGAAATAGGTTCTTCATAACAGTTCATAAGGCTTTGCCCTAACTTTTTATATTTTTCACAATATGATCAATGCGAGAAGCTTGCATTTGACATGAAATATGATCGATGCAGGAAGATTTCCCAAGATGGTTTTATTTTTCTTGATTGATTTTATTTGAACATGAGGTTTGATTGATGTGGGAAGCCCTTTTTGATGTGAGTATTAATCAATATGGGAAGTCCTTATTGTATTTATTGAGTAGTCATCATTTAAGGGAGTACTGTACAATTTTATTGACTTTTTTCTTTAGATGATAACCATCCTTAGAGGGAGTGGTCTATAATTTTATTTGATATGATTTTCTTTTAAATATCCGTCCTTCAAGGGATCAGTCTATATTTTGATTGCATACATCCCATATATATTTTGATTTAAGATGAGGGAAACCATAGGGTGAACACTTATAAGGGGATAAGGTAAGTGTACAAGTGACACATATTTCCTTGATGTGTTGATCAGGATAAGATAGATGGATTGTGGTGAGTAATGATAACGATGTTCCCTAGCCATAGGCAAGGAACTTCTCTATGAGCAATATGTTATGAACGGATCTGTGGTGCCCATATTCAAGCTCCTAATAGGTATATTGATGGAAGACCACATAATTCCATATCATTATGGGAGTGATAGGATTTTTAGTTTAATCGATGAATATCATAGTTTGACTAAGGTATAATGTGTTGTTGGGATAACATTAGAATGACTGTAAGTGTAGTGCATTAAGAGGCTCCTTCTCGGGGCTATAATCAAGGGAGGCTAAATGATAAGTCCCTGACCTATATTTATGAGTGATAATATACGTTCCAATCCCGTTTAGATAAAAATTTCCACGTTTTATGTTTTCCATGCTAGTGACGTGCTAGTTTTCTTTGAGATCAAGTTCACTGACATTAAAGTCACATTGTTTTAAAAAACATTTGTAGGTGTGTTTGATATGTGGCTCCTACATATTATAGGACAAATGGCATTAATATATAGCAGATGGTTCCCCACGAGGTGATGAAAGACATCATGTGTTGATCCTATGGTGTGATAATGATTTAATTGTAACCAGACAAACAATCCATAAGGGATAACATCTCATGGCCTATTGTTAAATTGACGAGCTGGTCGATATTGGGAAGAGGAAAATCATCTTTAGGGAAAGTGAGGTTGAGGTCTCAAAATTAAAAACAGATGTGTAATTTTCCTATGGATATTTTGATAAATAAGATGTTAAAAACCCATTACAGATAATCAATAGGTAGTACGAATTTGGCTATGAGAAAACATTGAAGTTACTCTTAGAGTTTATCTGGGTTTAAGGCTTGGGTGATTTTGATGATATGCGGCTCTTGTGGTGTGTTAATATTAACATCGGTGACTAACATTCGCTACATGATGATGCATTGTACAAAAAAAATTCCTTACATGTTTAACACCTAGGACTATAATGATGTTGTGGATAATGATTTTATGGTCTATAGCCGACACGTCAATGATAAAACCATGCCAATGAGGAGTATGGTTTTGTGTGCAGTTCATTGTCGTGATGGGCCAAAGGGACGTTGATGCTTCCATATGATAATTGACTCTTTTTGTATATGATGGTAGTGAACTCTTGGAGTTCATTTGGGTTTAAGGCTTGGGTGATTTTGACGATATGCGGCTCTTGTGGTGTGTCAATATTAACATCGGTGGTAAATTCCCCTTGATAAATGAGTAGAAGAGCTCATGAAGGCTCTTAAGACATTGATAAAATGAGCATGCCTAGCAGGGGTGATGGTATCATTAAAAGGGCAAGGGACTTCTGAAGATGGTGGTGGTCATCTCCCATGTACGTTGGGATTGTGTCCTCATCATGGCAATAAAGGATGTCAATGACATGAGAGTCCTCCTAAATCACCCAAAATATCGATGTTTTGTATGAAGGTATTGGATTATGTGTGTGGGGCGGGATGGAGATGATTTCCCATGGCTGAGAAGGAACTAGATATGGCAAATATAACCCCAAATTTCTATTACCAGGCTTTCTTATACAACACAATACCTTCAATGTTAATATGTCTTAGAAGGTGTTAATGTTACAATAGATGATCAAACAATATTTTCAAGAATTTGGGTATAATTATCCCTTGATAAATATGGAAACTTCTAGTTTATGTGCCTTACATCGATGTATCCTATATCAGGAACATAGGTTTCTAGGGATGAAATTTGTTCATACCATGTGTATTAGAACTTCATTATGTTTTGCTCTTATATTTTGCTTTATCATTACTTTCCTTGGTACCTTGTATTTTTATTTTACTCAGAGTTTGTGGAGGAGGTTTTTGTTTGGGATTTGGATCCTTAGAGAATTGGTTTATCTAATGAGATAGATGGAGTGACTTATCAATGGACTTCAAGAGGTATTTTAAGGGGAGGTTTGAAAAAATAAATAAATATCAAACTAAATAAGTAAAGGATGAAACCGGTCACCAGGCTTTCTTATACAACACAATACACAACCCTTGATAAATATTTTATATTGGAATAAAGGAACCTCCAAAACGGTCCCAACACAACTCAAATTTTTGAATTTGGATGCAAAATTTCCGAATCATGGGAAAAATACCTTATTTGGCAAGCAATAGAAAAAAAGACAGGGCACAGTGAGAATTCAAGTTATAATTGAATAAAAATAAATAATTATTGACTTTATATAGCAATAGGGCTCAAAAATGGGTTAATTATTGAAAAGAAAGTGAAATGTGGTTATTGGAAACTATTTTACCCAATTCATTTATTAATCAATTATGACTGGCACCTAAGGAACTCAAGGAAACCCACTTACTGTGAATATGTCAGAGATTCAAGGAACAAGGGGCTTTGGGGAATAATTTCTTTCTAATATGATAGTATCCGTAAAGGCTGCAGAGAACTAAATAATAAGCTTGCCGGTGATAAAGGCATGCTGGGAACTAATACAATGAGGGAACAATTATCTCGATTCTAAAAATATCCACAAAATCTGCAAAAGAAGGGATGTTAAGGCTTTGTGGGAAGAATAATCATGTGGGGAACAAGAGCCAAGATGGAACAAGTTCCTTGAGTTCTCCAAATTTCTGACTAAGCCATAATAAGGGAAGGATTTGTGGAAATGTGGGTGACTTAAGGAATTGGGAAACATGAAAGACATTGGAATGAGTTCCTCCAGAACATGAAAAATCTAATCAACACTATAAGACATTGTAACACGGTTAAATTACTAAATCGTGGAATAGGTTTAATGCGACAACTGTTCGTCCTATTCCTCCAAAGTCTACATTAGCTGCATAAAGGAAAAAATGACCCAAAATTGACTAATTGTTGGAAAAATTTCTTCTTTTGACATCAAAAAAGGTATACACATCCAAAAAAATATGTCAATTTACCCCAAAACCCAAAAAATATAAAAAATTCCACATTTTAGGATGGGTGACAATGGCTGGATTTTTTGAGAATTGACTTGTCTTGGCATAGAGTATAAGAAAGAAAAAGAAAATAACTCCAAAATCTCTTTGTTATCAAGACTAGTGCATATCCATTGGGAAAATATACAAAATAAGACCAAACAGAAGAAAAAACGGACACACAATAAAGACCTAGGACTATACTGGACTATATACAAGACTATACATAAGAGATTATCATCCACTTAAGACTTGAGCACTTTCAGATATTGACCACTATATGGTAATGGAAGAGACGCTATATACATATAGTCTAAATAGTAAGAGTTATCTCAAGAAAAGTTCCAAAATTTAAAAGTACTAAGCTAGTTCGAGTCAAACTTACAATGACTTCCATGAGGTTCTCGCCTTTTCTCCCAGAGTAGGACAATGTCTCCAACTTAAAATTCATGAGACTTGGAATTTTTATCAAAAATTTTCTTGACCCTTTGTTGGTGTGTTGAGATATGATTGACATCTTGAGTTCTCTCTTCCTCAAATTTTTGTAGGTACATAATTCTCTTCTCCATGACATCCTTAAACTGCTCATCCTCAATTTCTTTGGCTAGGTGCAAGGCTGGTAGTTCCAAGTTAACTGGAAATTGAGCTTCCATTCCATAGACTAAATAAAATGGTGACATTCCAATGGCTCTTTTTGGTGTTATTTTATCATCACAAAGAGCATCATACAAATTCTTGTGTCAGTTTCTCTGTGATTCATCAACCAATTTCCTGATTATGGTCACCAAATTTTTGTTGGTTAATTCACCATGTCCATTTCCTTACAGATAATATTATTAAGAATGTGCAAGGAAAATAACATATATGTAATAGAAATCAATAAGTTCATGGGAAGATAAATTAGGGGCATTATCTGTTACAATCTTGTTTGGGACCCTGAATTGAACCAAGATATTTTCCTTAATAAAATTACAGACCACTTCGGAAGTAGTTTTATTGACTGGAATTATGGATTCTACCCACTTCATGAAGTAATATGTGGTATTTAATAAATGAGTATGCCCTGCACTTGAATTGGTATTGAGAGTTACAATAAAGTTTATCCCTCACTACTTGAAGGGTTCTTCAATTATTATAGGTTTTAAAGGAAGAGCCACTAAATTGGGTCTACCAACAAAGGTTTGGAAGGATTCTTATTTTGAGCCCCACTTGGTTTCATATTTTAATAGGGTTGGCAAGTAGTATCCCCCTCGAAGAATCTTATGATTTTTTACTGAAGAATAAAAATGGCCTCCATAGGCTTGATCATGAAAGGATCTCTGCAACCTTTTATGTTGTTCCTTTTCTACACATCTTAGGAAATGGTCATCAACTCCTCTCTTGAAAAGAGAGTTATCCCAAAGAACATAGTTAGCATTTATGAGTTTTATATCCCTTCTTATTTGGTACTGAGATGTGTAGGGAATTCCTCATATGTGAGGAAATGGGCAATGTTGGAATACCACTCATCTTTAGAACTCAAGAAAAGCACTGTGGGCATTTTATTAATTCCCTTATCACTTCGATCACTTCTAGAATTTTCAAAAATCAACTGGTATAGACCCTTACCTCACACAAGTTTGGTTGGCTTAGTATCAAGATGACATTCATGAACCTCAGTCACCCAATTCCCTCATTTTGAACCAAACTCTTACCAAATCAAAATTGATTTCATAGATTTGTCATGAACATAAACTAGTAGAATGGGAGTTAAGAATATAATGAAGAAACTATTTAATAGCCTTAACCACAACAAAAGCATGCTTTTCCAATTTGGAATACTTCAAATCATGTTCTTTCAAAACATAGCTCATAATGGCAATGGGTAATTCACATCCTTTAAATTTATTTTGAACTAAGATAGATGACAAGGTGTGTTTTGAGGAAAAGAAATAAATGATGAAATATTTATCAAAATAAGGATAGAAAAGAACCAATGTTCTTGCAATTGCTCTATTTATTTCCTCAAAGGCCTTCTTCCCTTCTACACTCAAATGGAAATATTGTTTCTTCTTCATCATTTGTGCTATATTTCAATTTAACTCAGCAAAATATGGAAAAAAAACTCCTTAATAAGTTTATTTTTCCAGAGGAGTGAACACCTTTCTTGCTTGTAGAAGGAGTGAATACCTATCCATATACTCGCACATTGTTATGCATACGGCAGATAATCATATTGATGATGATGGAGAATGTTTTCAAGTTGATGGAGGAAGAGGAAGGGAAGGAGTCTCAATGGGCAAAGGCATTGATGGAGATGGAGATGGCGGTGGCAATGGCAATGGAGGAGAATTATTAGAAACTGATTTGGGATGGGTGTTAGCTACTCCATCATCCAAACAAAAATTCATGTTGGGCACACTTTGTGACAACTGGAGATGAATGTGATACTTTTGACAACCAAAAGATATGGATATTACTTCTCTGACCTTTTTAAAGAATCCCTATTATAATATAAACACAAACAACTGTACTATTTCAGCTTTGCATAATAACACTATATAGACCTTAGAGTATTTATTGTTTTAAAAATGAACTTTATTAAAACTATAATAATAATACCTACAAACTTTGTTACCTTCTAGATCCTTTCATTATTTTAATTTAGTTGTTTTTTACTAAGACTATAATAGTAACGCCTAGAAACAATATTAATGCCCAAACTTTATTCAAGTCAACAATAAGGAGAGATTTGTGTTTAATATTGAAGTATTTTCATGGCATTAAAGAAAATCAATTTAAATAATAGATTTTTCAAGACAATTACTCATTGTACAAGATACACAACATTTATCATATTCATATCATCTAACTAAAATTCATTCATTCATTCTTCTATTTGATCACATGACTAGGTGTGGCATCATACAAACACAAATAGGAGTAGAGGCTAATCTAATCATCAAAAATCATAAACATCAATAAAAACCTATGATACATATCCATAATCATCACATCACAACATATCCATAGTCATATCAACCATCAAAAATATCATCATAATCATCATCACATTCATAATCAACATAATTTCCAAGAGATGACATAATGTTGAAGCAAAAAACAAGAGAGCTGAAGCCATCCAATATATTTTGAATTATATATATCAATATGTATATCCAATAATTTACACATCAAAAGGTCTCGTACATCATATCTAAAATTCATGTTAAAAGTCATATAGTCTATAACAATGGCCAAGTCAACTCTCACCATGACTCTCAGTTGGTGTTGGACTCCATGGTGTGAAACCTTCTGGTGCTGAGCCCCCTTTGAGATGACACCCAAGTTGATGACAAGGACTTGGTAAATAAAGCTTTAGATGACCCTCTCATGTGATCAACATATAGTAGTACATACACCTATGCTAGCATGGTATACACGTACAATTGTTTATAGTATGAAGCCTCTAAAGTATCCCTTGTGAAATATTTTATCATTTGTCCCAACACCATAGGCTCTACTAGGGATCCTGGGTATCATGCTTTAACTACAGTCTCTAAGCATCAAATTATTCCATGTCAAGCTCACTTTGTAGTTATGTAATCTCTGCAGTTAGCCTCACTATCTCCACATTCATCTGAGATAACTTTGTAGTCATCCCATCTATGACTACAAATATATAGCCTCCTTATCTCTTGTTGGAATATGCATGTGTTATGCATGTAATTTCTCCCGTAGATGAAGTCAATTTTAGAAAATAAAGAGTTTGGTTTTACATGTATTCTGTAGTCCCATTATTAGCTAAGTTTTGTCGAGTCTTAAATTTTAGAATTAAATAAGTTGGATAAAACAAAAGGAATTTGTTTTAAAGCATGCACAACATGCATTGTTTTTTGGACTGCAGTTCAAATTTAGAAAGCTCTGTTTTAGAGCTGTAGGTGGTTATTTTTAGAGAATTCTATTTTATTTAATAGAAGTAATTGTAATTGTATTATATGCACACAACATAAGAGTGTAATCTGCATAGGTAGAAGTACAGAGTGCTGCACACACAGTTTGAATTGTAATGAGCCGAAGCTATGATAGTGAAGGAATTAATTGATTATGCACACCAATTTTGGTTTGAGTATTACTCTATTTTTATTTGCAAGTATTTTCTTGTGTGTTTAATTTGTTTATGTTGTTTTCTATTTAAGTCTACATAATTTCTACAAATTGGTATCAAAGTGTTGTTTTCCAGCATGTTATTAAATTAACAAGTTATAGTTTCCACATCCGATATGTAGACACTGCAATTTAATAAAAATAATTATGAGTACTAGTCGTTGACCATGAAGGTGTTATTCAAATCCCAAGACGTGTGGAAAATTGTAGAGAATGGGTACACAGAGCCCCAAAATGCAGTAACATATAACACACTTTCTCAGGTAGAGAAAAACACTTTGAGGAAATATGGAAGAAAGAAAGAGAAGATCTTTTTTTTATTCAACATGCCATGTATGAAAGCATTCTTCTCAGAGTGGCTGTAGCCAATCAAGTAAAATCCTCGTGGGATACTCTTCAAGTTGTGTACCAAGGTAAGGAGAAAGTAAAAACCGCCAAGCTACAATTACTTCGTAGTGATTTTGAAATTTTGTCAATGAAATATTCATACTCTATAGAATTGTTCTTTACTTATGTAGTTGACTTATTCAATCAAATCAAATCCCATGGAGAGACTATTGAAGACAAAAGGATTATTGAAAAATTACTTAGGAGTTTGCCCATGAAATTTGATCCTCTAGTTGTTTCTATTGAAGAAACTAAGGATCTAAGCCACTTTTTAATTGATGAGTTACATGCATTACTAATAAATCATGAAAAGAGGATGAATAGATAACATGCAAGTGTAGATAAATATTTTTCATCTCAAGAAACATGTATTCATGGAAAAATAGTAGGAAGTTTCAGCCCAAGAGGTAGAGCAAGAAGTTCATCTAGATGATGCAACAACGATTCATCAAACTTGGGTGGAAGAGGATAGATTTAAGAACACAGTCATGGTCAGAGACATGATACGTATCATGTTCAGTGCCATTATTAAAAGAAGTATGGGCACTATGTTTATGATTACATGAAGAATCAATATGATCTAGAGAGGAAAAATCAAAATCAGGTTGGAATCTCTACTCCTAGATCTATGTTTATTACATGCACAAGGATTTCCAAACCAATACCTTTTTTATCCTCTATTGAGTGCAATCTATCAAAAGAGAGTCCATGTAATGTATGGTATTTGGATTCTGGTTGTAGTAATCACATGTCAGTTAATCTAGATTTATTTTCTAGTTTGGATGAATCAGTGAAGAGTGATGTTACTCTTGGAAATAACAATATTGTGTTTGTAAAACAAAAAAGGACTGTCAGTATTCTAACTAAAAAGAGGGAGAAAATGAATATGCATGATGTTTACTATGTTGTAGGTTTGAAGCACAATCTTATTAGTATTGGAAAATTGGTAAAGAAAATATACAAATTTTATATTGAAGATAATGAATGTGTCATTGTGGACAAATATCATAGAACTCAGTTGATTGAAAAAGTGTAGATGAGAAGTAATATAATCTTTCCCTTGAGATTATAGCCATGAAAAAAAATCAGACCTGTTTGCAGGTAAATCAATAGCCCATTTCTCAGCCAAGTCTTGCGCTAAACCAAATAAGTCCTCTGATAATGCAAATGAGGACCCTGCTCTGAGTCCTTCTCTTAAGAAAATTAGTCCTGTGCTAGTTTAATTGAGTTGTGCACTAAGGAAAATGATTCTTGTGCTATAACAAGCGAGTCATACACAAATGTAAATGAATCTTATGCCAAGACAGTTCAATCCTGTGCTAATATGGTTGAGTCTTGCGCTCAAGGAATCCAATAAAATTTTCAATCAGTTATAACAAATGAATCATGGCTTTGACATATTAGGTTTTGACATTTAAATTTTAGATGTTTGAATTTGTTACGTAGGAAAAATATGGAAGTGCAAACTCAGCGCCAGAATAACGAAAGCTTCAAGGTCAAAATTAAGGGTGAGTGTCTGAATATGTGCATGTATTTTCTCATGTAGTATGTTTATAAAATTTAAGTTTATCTTAACATGTATTTATGTTTTAGTTGAGTCCAGCTCAGTTCTATTTAAATGAAATAGATAAAGACAATTAAAATAAAATAATTTTGTTTGTAGGTACGCACATCATGTGTTGGATTTAAAATTTGTAGTGTTATTTTTCGAAATCTCTGTTTAGAGTTGTTTGATGCTAAGTATAGGATAAGTATATTGAATATAATGAAAAGCAATTATAATTGTTGTAGCTGCATAGTAGATGAATAACAGATGTAGAACATAGTGTTGCATGCACAGATCTAACTGTAATGAGCCAAAGCTCTAAAAAAAGTGAATAAATAAAAGAACTACGCATAGCAATGCTGATTTCAATGGTTAATTTATTTATTTATTTGTTTTTAAAAAAAAATTGTTTGTTGTTTGTTGTTTAAGACTACTTTATTTCTACAATATTGTTAATTTCATTATTTTCATAAATCACTAAGCACATTTTCACATGTTTGGTTATTTTGAAAGCTTGTATGTAGAGTTATATTTGTGTTTTGATTAAATTCTAAATTGCACTTACACCATATTCAAAACAAAGCTTTCTACTTCTTATTCAAAATGATGGTCAAACAAACGTGAAGGGATATTATCAAAAATTGAAATAACAATAAACTTTATGTTAAGGATTTTAATATGAATGTATATAGGACGTTAATAAATGCATATAGGATTTTAATAATTTTAATAAATTTATATAGGATTTTGAGCATTTTAATATGAATAGTATAAACATTACTCACATTTTTATAAACTTAGAATAAAAAACAACAAAATTTGAATCCTGAATTTATTGTTTGTAAGAAACATAACCAAACATTATACTGTAAGTATTTTTATGAAGGTTTGTGCATATTTTAAATTTATATTCAAAAATTTAGTTATATAGATAAATGTGATGTTTAAATACAACCAACCAACAAATGCTAGCAATGAATAAAATATTGAGGATAAAGAGACACTCCACGAGAATAAAATTGTATAGCTTTGTTAACTATTTATTCAATAACATAAATTCACATTAAAGAATGTGTAATATGTACAGTATTTAACAACACAATTGTCTAACTTATCAACTTATATATAAGCTCCAAATTAGATTAATAATACATAATAAATAAATAAACGAATGGATGATTACAAAGGCTATGAGGATGGTGTAATTCAAAATCAACCTGAGTGGGAAACTATTGTTGCGGGATCTAGCTCGATGGAGGGATGGAAGGCAAGATCTTCGGAAGACATGGTCATAGGACATGCTCCGGAAGCCGCTTTTCTCCATTCAATGAACCCTATGTGGGACAACAACGGGCCATCTCTGTTTATCTTGATGCACTGCTAGAGAGGGCTAGAAACACACATGGATTTTCCCTCATAGGTCCATTTGTAGGAATCAAACCCAACATAGACTATGTTAGAGACTGGGCAAAAATGAAATGGGCTCCACTTGGGTGCATTGAGGTGATTTCCATCTCATGTAGATCCTTCTTATTCCATTTCAGAGTAGAAGATGAATTCCTTAGAGCCATTAATGGTGGCCATTAGTTCTTTGGAAAAACTGTGGTGTATTTATCTAAATGGAGACTAGATTTTGACTTGGGAAAATTTGAACCCTGTGATTACCCTATTTGGGTCAAACTCCTTGCTCTGGCTCTTGAGTTCTGGGAAAAAGATGTGCTAGTCATTATTGCTAAGGCTTTGGGAGATCTAAATCTATAGATCCTACAACCCTCATTCGGACTAGAATTGTTGCACCCAGGATATCTGTCAATGTTATCCCAGGTAAGCCATTACTTTCCACCATTCATCTCATTTATCCTCAGGGAACTACAGATCACGTTTTAGAATATGAAAACTCCCCTGTGTACTATTTTAAGTGCAAGAGTGTTGGATATGGGGTGAGCAAGTCTCTCGAGCTTGCTAGAAACGTTGATGGCTCTAGATCATAGGCTTGGATGTGCAAAAATCATGTTTTGAAGGAACAAGAAATGTGTGATATTGGTGAATCGCACCCAAATCTGCAAGGTAATCATAAGGAAAAGGTAAATGGAGAGATGGAATATGTACTGGTTGGGCCCCTGCATTTGTTGTGAGTGGAGAATAGACCGTGTTTAGAGAGGTGTAATCCTGCCTCAGAGATGTGTATCCCTCAAAGTGCACCGGTTGGTGGTGGTCTTCCCATTGTATCTACCCCATCTCATATTTTGAAGGGTGTGGAGGTGAGTCAAATAGATGTAGATTTGGCATAAGAAAATGAAAATGATAGCGAGCGCAACTTGATCAATGATGGAGTTGAGGATGGAGGATGCTCGACAGATGAATAGGAAGTAGATGAAGGATCAATTAAGAGCCCAACCACTAGGAATATCGAAATCGTTATAAACATTGAAGAACCACAATCAGATTCAGATTCGAATGAAGAGATGTTTGGGAAAAAAAGTCCCATGTGACCCTAATAAACTCAAAGTGTTGGATTTTTGGGAAGGTTCACATTACAATAATTACATATTTATAACTTTTGGTTGTAGAAATCATGAAGAGCTCATTGATCAAGCACTGGAGGAAGAGGGATGGAACAAAGTTCTTATAAGAAAATAAATAAGATCATCTCTTTCTCGGGACTAAACACCCTCTTTCCAACTGTTGTCCAGTTGGGTTTTTGTTGCTTTCTCTCTATTAGTATGTATTTTTGCTTCTCTTTGTTTCTCAGGCTACTGAGCAACTATTCTTTTGTTTTTTTGGTGCCTTTATTGTTATATCTAGGTTTTGACCTTGTGTTTGTACCTTTAATTAATAATAATAATAAATAAATAAATAAAAAGGGGCTACAAAATAAGTGAATACCTTCAAGAGTTGTGCTCAAATAAAATTGAAATTTATATGCACAAATTTATTACTATAATTATTTAAGTGTTCCATTTCTCCATTAATACCCGTCCACCGAACAATAGCACCTACAAATATAGTAGTTAGTTACATTTGGACCTAGATATATCCTCTCGCTCTGAGCTCATGGAGCATTTTTGGTGATAAGATATACGTTTGGAAATGAGGCAATAAACAAAAACATTATAGTTACTTCAATAAATTCACCAAAAAAAGTACCTTCAATCAAACGTTCGATCAAGACATTATTTCAGCCCACCTATGATGTTCTCAACTCTTCTAGACCATTTCTTATGAGGCATGTAGATAATTTTTCCTAATAAAAAAAATTTCCGAACAATTTTGAACAAAAGTATGGTCAATTAGTTTCAGCATCCATTTAAAAAAACAATTACTTTTTTTTTAATATAGAAAATTAGTTTAATATTTGCTAGTTTCTGGTGTGATTGTAATTTTTTGTGGTTAATTTTTTGTTACGAATAAATGGCATAAGATTTCATTTGACTAGGGTTCTGGGTTTTGAAATCTTTAAAACATGTCTTAAATTATCCATTTTCACACGAGTGCGGGTGAAATTATAATTAAATTTGAAATATGGGTTGATGGTGTGTTTTCCTTTAAGAAGCAATGGTAAGATGTTTGTTTTACAAGCTGAATTAGAAATTGTAATATTTATTATTCACTTCACACTATAATATATCAAGATTATTTTTTGGATTCACTACACATTTGTGCAATTGGATTCAACGTGATATGGCCACAAAAGTGAGTAATAGTACCAGACGTAATCTAGTAAACTGAAAATGGTGGGGCTTATATCCTCTCCCAATCACAATATTCATATAAAAAAATGTAATATGTAATGGCAATTGTGATTCATGAAGAAATAGATCCTCACTTTGTGTTTGAATTAATCAATGGATGTAAAAATTAAGCAGTATTATAGAGTCAACAACATACATATAATATAAGAAAACATGAATAAAAACAAAGTATTCACTGAAATCAACATTGTTGTGCATAATCTTATTTATTCATTCATTTATTTTAGAGCTTTAGATTTTTACAATCAAACATGTGCATGTACAACACTATGTTCTGCATCTTATATGCATCTATATTCACCCTACAACAATTATGATTTATCTTGCATTATATAAAATAACTTTTGCTAAAAATAACACTAAGCACCTCTAAATAGGGCTTTCCAAAATATAACTGTTGTCTTCCAAACCAGTGCATGTTGTGCATGCATAAAACATATTTTTTTATTTTATTTGTCTTTATCTAACTCCTAAAATATAACTGAACTAGACTTATCTAAACATGGACACATGCATAAGCTAAACTAATCCATTTTCTTTCATAAAACAAATTATGCATGTACGGGGAAATTACATGCATATTCAAAAACTCCCCCTTGATTTGACCTTGAAGCTTTCATTATTCTAGAGTTGGTTTTGCATTTTCAGATTTGAAATATTCTTGATCTCAAACTCCCAAACAACCTCTCAAATACTAAAACAATCCTTTTCTATGCCAAAGCTTTTGTAAAAATTTCAGCAAACTAATATTCAGATCTGGAAAATTCATGTCAAATTTCTTTATTGTTATCCAACTCCCTAATAAAATGATAGCTCGTATCAATATGATTTCTCCTCTTGTGAAAAACATTATTTTTGGACAATGCTATTGGTGAGTTATCACAAAAAATCTACGTAGCGCCCTCTTGATTCTACCTCAAATCTTTCAACAATATTCTCATCCACACAACTTGACATGCAACTCCTATTACTGCTACATAATTTGCCTCTAGTAAAGATAATGTAACTATGGGTTGCTTCTTTGATGCCCATAAAACCAATCTTGTTCTAAAATGAAAAGTATAGCTAGATGTGATTTTCCTGCCATCTATACTACTGACACTATCATTGTCTATATAACCTATGAGCTTGAACTCATCTAAATTTGAATACAAAATTCCATGATTCTTAGTTCCACATACATACCTCAAAATAATTTTTATATCTTGCCAATGTGAATCTTTTGTAGATTCCATGAACCTTGAGATGACGCTTACACCATACATAATATCAGGTCTTATGGATGTCAAATACATGAGATTCCAAGTAACTTTTTGAAAAATATTGAATCCACAAGTGATCCATTGTATTTTTTTTATAGCTTCAAACTTACTACAACTGGTGTTGGCGCTCGTTTACAATTCAACATATTAAATCTCTTCAAAACATCATTAACATACTTTGCTTGTGAAATAAAAACTCCACGTTCTAATTATTGAACTTCAATTCCCAAAAAGTAATGCATAAGACCTAGATCTATCATCTCAAATTCTTTCTTCATGGCTGATTTGAATGAATCTGTAGATAGATATACAGTAGTGATTAAATCATCTAGATATAACAAATAATCAGAATCTTACCTTACTCATTTATCTTGGTATATAAGGTAGGCTCATTTATACTCCCACTAAAACCATTTTGAATCAAATAAGAATTTATTCTACTCTACCATGCCCTATGAGCTTGTTTAAGACCATAGATTTCTTTTCTCAATTTGTATACCATTCATTAATGACCTTAAATCTCACAACATTTTGACTGATTCACATAAAATTCCTCTTCAAGAAAACCATTTAAGCATGCAAATTTTACATCCGTTTTATATATAGGCCATTTTTTTTAGAAGCAATTACTAAAACCATTCTTACTATGTCCAAATGTGCTACTGGTACAAAATTTTCGTTGTAATCCACTCCAATATTGCTAGGTAAAACATCTTGTAGCCAACCTTTCTTTATGTTTTTGTACTTTTCCATCAACATTATACTTGATGTTGTAAACCCACTTCACTCCTATCATGTCCTTTCCTTTTGGAAGATCCACCAACTCCCATGTATGATTCTTCTCTATCGAATCTATCTCATCATCCATGGCTTGAGCCAAAACTTCATTTTTTATAGCCTTTTCAAAGTATACCAGATCTGCAACATGAGAAAATAATTCAAAAACTAAAAAATAATTAGTTGTATAAACATTATAAATCTCATTAAGACTCCTTGTTTTCTGTTGTAAAGGGATATTAGATGATGGACTCTTTTGTGGTGAAGGAATTTCTTCTGGCGTTCTTTGTGGTGTCTCTTGCATGACTGGAGATGACTAAAATATTGGAGACATCATAGCTATAGATGGAAGTGTAGCTTGTGCTACAACTTGAGATGCATGTCCAATATTTGAAGAAGATACAATACCTTTTTGTTCTATAGTTTCATCTACCATATCATCATGAGGAAAATATTCTGCTATACTAAATGAATTCTTTATATTGCTATCCCATGCTTAAATTTTAATAAAGTGTACATCTCTACTGATCACAACCTTTCTAGTGTTTAGACTATACAACTTGTATGCTTTCGTATTATCTGAATAACCAAAAAATATGCACTTTTTCATTTTTTGTCTAACTTCTTCCTTAGCTCATCAAGCACATATGCATATGTCACACAACAAGAAATTCTAAAATGAGAAACACTTTGTTTCCTATTAATCAAATCTTGTTGAGGAACCATATTCCTAGAAATTTTTGTTGGAAGTTACCTATTTAAAATGTAAACAACAATTGCTATTGCTTCTGCCCAATACTCATTTGTAAGATTCTTTTCCTTCATCAATCTTCTTTCCATTTCCATAATGGATCTATTCTTCCTATCTACAACACTGTTCTACTATAGTGTATAGCTTGTAGTAAGATGCATATAGATTCCATGATATTTGTAAAAATTTAGAAAAACATTGGAAACATACTCACCTCCTCTGTCTATCCTAAGAACTTTGATGTAGTATACACTTTGATTCTCCACTAAAGCCTTAAATTGCTGAAATATATCAAACACATTTGATTTGTTTCTCAGAAAATATGCCCATGCCTTCCTTAAATAATCATCCATCAATGTCATAAAATATTAACAACGTCCAATAGAAGTTGTTTGTATAGGTCTACATAAATATGATGAAGAATTTTAAGTGGTGCACTTTCTCTTGTTGTTTTTCCAACTGGGAAAGCCGATGTGTGTTGTTTCCCCAAAATACACCCTTCCCAGAATATTTCTGGTTTCTGAATAAAGGGAAAACATTTTACCATATTTTACCTCTGTAACAAATTAAAACCTCCAAAATATAAATTTCCAATCCTAAGATTCCAAATCCATTATCCATCTTTTATAATTGTTTTAAAATTTGATTGGGTTCCTTGAGCGCAAGACTCAATTGTATTAGCACATGACTCAGCACAGACCTTAATTGTTTTAGTGAAGGATTCATTTGTATTGGTGCAGGAATCACTTGCATTACCACATGACTCATTTAACTTAGTGTGATGTTTTTTTACACTAGCGCATGACTCATTTTTTTGAACGCAACATACAGTGTAGGACTGATTTGGATTAATGCAAGACTTGGCTGCAAATTGAACTGTTGATTTGCCTGCAAACATATATGAATTCATTTTTTTCCTTGTAATCTCAAGGGAAACATTTTATTATTTCTCATCTTGAATTTTGTGATAAATTGAGTGTTATGGGATTTTTCCATAATTAGACATTCATTATTGTCAACCTAAAATATGTATACCTTTTTTACCAATTGTCTAATACTCATAAGATTTTGCTTCAACCAAACTTCATGCATAATATTTTGGTCCCCCTTTTTAGTCATAATACCAACTCTTACTGTTCCTTTTACTCACACTTTATTATTATTGGACCAAGAGTAACATCACTCTTCACTAACTCACCAAAATTACAAAATAAATCTAATTTATCTGTTATGTGATTATTGTAACTAGAATTTAAATACCAATCATCATAGGGACCTCTCTTGTGATAGATTACACTCAATATGTGATAAAGAAGGTATTGCTTCAGTAATCCTTATGCATGCAATAAATATGGATCTCGGAGTATAGTTTCCAACCTGATTTTTATTTTTCCTATTCTAATCATACTAATTTTTCTTGCAATCATAAGCATAGTGCCCATACTTCTTTCAATAGTCACATTGCACATGAGACTTATCCTGTATTTGACTAGAAAACTGATTATGATTGTGTTCTTGACATGTTCCTCTTCCACTTGAGCTTGATGAACTTCTATTGCATCCTCTAGATGTAATTATTCATCAGTATCTAGGGATGAACCTATAGACACAAAATCCTACACTTGGGTCATTTCTAAGTCCTAATCACATACTACTATTCATATGATTCCTAAGGGAGAAAACTAGTTACTGACATCTATCTTTGGCATCTTTTTTGTCTTTCTTTTTTCCTTCTTGGTCTTACACACCCCACAACCAAGTCTAATATTCATTTCTTTATATGTAAGGACTCTAGACGCTAGTGCCCAGGCACAATCCTCCCATTTGGGCACCCCTGACCTCTTTAAAACTTGCTCTCCTCTTATGGTCCTCTTTTATCTTTTGGGAATCTTGTTTTCTTATGGGCCATACTTTTATTTTTACCTTAAGAAATTCAAACAAAGTAATCATATAAATACAAAGCTATGTGACCATAATTTAAAGGACCAAGATCTAGGAATTTACTATCACCACCTAAGGTTTCATCCAAAGGCATCTAAAAATCATCAAGGAATCCATCTGCTTTCATTCAAGGGACAAAGGATTGCATTTTATACATACACTTCATATGAGGGGAAGTTCATTTGTCATCCACACATATATCTACATTCCTACATCTATTTATTGCTAACTATCGAGTGCATCTTGCACTAGTGATTCCTAGGGAACTAGTTCTACACACACACACAAAAGAACTACATAAAGTCTGAGATTAAGTGCAATGCTTGGTTGTAAGTTAACTATGTTGGGTGACCACCGGCGTTAGTCTGGATCCTCCTTTGCATATTTTATTTTTTAGGATTTGATGTTTTTTGGGGTTATGCATGTTGTGTTTCTCTTTGTAGGTTATAGGAAAATTCTGCTCGCATCGTGCAACATATAGATGAAAAACAACGAAGGTTAACAACAATGGTGCAACATAATAAGAATTAATTACTGAGGTTATGTGCAATCACAGGTGCCCAAAAGTGGTCTCTAGCACCTAAGTGCCCTTGACCCATCCTAGGCACCCTAGTCCATGATCATCCAAAAAATTCAAAATTTTATGAGTGTAGTTGCGAAAGTCTCTTACTCCTGTTCATCAATATTTAACTCCATAAATTTTTAGGATTTATTGTGAAATTTCCTAAGTATTCTTCCCTCTCTCTTGGACATAAGATTTTATCTTTTACTTGCTTATTGTTTGTGTCATTTATATTCCTACACTTTTTTATCATATGTGACTCGTCAATTAGGGTTCTATAAATTCTATATTTGTTAAATAATTTGGTGAACCTAACGTGAGGAGGCCAAAAATCTAGCCGAGCTTAGTGTTCCTACTTCCACTACCACTTGCATTCCTATTACTACTCAACCTACTAATTCTACACTTCCATCTACTTATGCTATTCCTGTATTGGTTCCTAATCCTACTAACCACTTCACTCCGTATCTCATTTCTCACACATAGCAAGTATCTTTCACTAGAATTCAAGATCAAACCTCTCTCTATCAAGATCTCCAAGTTCAAATCTGACAACTTCAACAGGATAATTTTCATGCATCTCCATCTCTTGACTCCACTTTTCTTATTCACACTCCTTTCACACCCACCATTTCCGCCTATCAAATTCCTCTAAAATTCTTCACCCCTAATATCCCCACATTAAATGTCAATGGTGAACCTTAAGAGCCTCTCCAAGCATTTCATGTTGTATGTCTAGATTATGTAGACAATGATACTTTACTAGCAAATTTATTTCTCGAAGTCTTCAAGATTATACTATGTATTGGTTCTACAATCTACATGTCCATTCAGTAACATCATTTACACATTTATCCTATGTTTCTCTCTCACATTTTTCAATCAATGTTGGTTCTAAAATATAATATGCTCAACTGACAAAAATCAAACAAGGATCTAATGAGCATCAAACTAATTATGTAAAGTGATATAAGAACAATTTAGCTAAAATGTCTAATGTAGTCATGGACTCTAAATTGCAAGATCTATTTTTCCAAAGTCTTTTGTCTCCATTGAATGAGAGAGTCATCTTTGAGACCTCTCCATCATTTGATCAAATTTATTCCATAATCTTAAGTTACACAAAAGAAAGTTATTATCTATCGAAAATCTTAAATATCACGATCAAGCTTCATCTTCTAATCAGTTTCAAAAAAAATCAAATTGCAAGCCATCTACTACATCTATTGAAGAGGAATCTATTGTCAACATTGTCTCCACTCTTGAAAAAGCTTTAATGGAAACCTCCGAACTGTACATTCACAAAAATTTCTTGTGCTCCACATATGCTATTTCTTAAAATTATTGAGATTAATCTTATTATGCTTCCTCATCCACTCAATATTTATCCATCTTCCCCTAAGGGCCGCAATTATAACAAAAAATTCAGATGTGACTATCATCAATGAGCTGGGAATTCTATTGATTGATGTTTGAAACTCAGAAATCTTATTAGAGATCTCAGAGACAACAGTACAATCGAGCTTCGTGAGCATTCAACATATACACCCTTCAATGAGAACAAAAAGCTAAAAATATTTAATGATACTCTTCCTAAATTAAAAACAAGATGTTGATTCTTTGGCTAATCATACGTATCGTGCAGCGCCTCCTCCTTCATCAGAAGATCTTGATTTCTTAGTTGCTCATGCTGATGCATCTTTGCCACTAATTACATTCTCTGCTCACAATTATCATGCTAAATTTTCTTTTGACACATTAGATAACACTGCTTCTATTTCACCTTATAATATCAATAATACAATGATCGATCCATTGATTCATATGAATGTGTGCTTTATTGCATTTCTTATTGCTATTAACTATCTGCTATCTCATTTTTCATATCCAATTCCCAAATCTTATGGTTACTTCAAGCTTCCCATTATAGTTGGGTCTCTCATCATGCTCATGTCATTCCTTGTCACACCTTCAATAAAAAGATGTAACATTCTTGTAGGCCTTCCTTGGCTCCATACCCCTCAAGATATCATTTCCATGAATCACTTGTGCCTAAATTTCATTCACAACAAGAAATTTATCACCATAAACAATGTTCTTATGGTTACATCAAGCTTGTTGTTATATTTAAGTCTCTCATCATGCTCGTGTCATTCCTTGTTGCACCTTTAATAAAAGGATGTGAAATTATATTAGGTCTTCCTTGGCTCCATACGACTCAAGCTATCATTTGCATGAATCACTTGTGCCTAAAGTTAATTCACAACAAGAAAGTTATCACCATTAATAGTGTTCCACCATGCACACTGTGGTCATAAATTCATCTTAAGGTTTCCATTACAATCACTAGATCATATAGGTCCCCTATACCTCTCAAATATAATATGAAATCTACTCCTAGCTATTCTATTCACACATGACCTACTTTTTCTCATCGGTCCACTAGTTAATCTCATCATCCTAGGTCCACCACTAGCACAACTCTTTCACATAGGTGCACATCACCTCTTCAGCATCCTTCACATAGGTGCACATGACCTCCTTGGTATCCTTCACATAGGTATGCATCACCTGCTTGGTATCCTTCACACAGGTGCTTAGAACCTCCAAGGTCTCATACACATAGGTATCATTCACTGATACACCATATATCTCATACACCACTGATCTTAGAGCATGGTCATACCCCTTTATCTCCGCAAGCATCGGGTGGAGGACCCTTGTCCTTCACATTTTTTGGATATCACACTCATCATAATACACTTGGGGGGAATCATGTTTATCTCTTCCCCCTCCTATAATTCTTAGGTTTCTCATATTTCTACTATCACACTTTGTGCTTCATACTCCATATTTGTGAGCATCATTACACAACTTGATACACCGCTTATATGGTCATTACCCTATGACACACTATTGTGGTAAGGTTCACATTTGAATCTTAAGGGCATACTGCATGCATGAACCTCACACACTACAAATTTTATGCTTTTCACATCATGATACATATTTCTGGCACTTTCATCTTACACATCATCATATTCTATTATACAATTTACATTGTGCGCTTCAATGATCTATCTTTACAACATTCTATTATCATAAAAATACTACCCTATGATGCACTCTAGTTACATGGTTCATAATTGACTTCTAAGGGTCTAAAACTAAAATGAACCTCATTCCAATCATTCTTCATGTTTTGTGCTTATTGATAAATATATCTAGCATATATCTTTCAAATCATTTCCCGATGACACAATCTTGTTCTATGGTTGATTTTTAACTGTCGAGGGGTATTTTGTAAATGAATCTCATCTTATTCTCATTCACATCCACTTAGGGGGCATGCTAATCACACTCAATTTACATTTCATTCCATTCACACTCACAACATATTGCATATCTTGATTGCATCTATTCTTGCTTACTTGTACTTACAAGATACACTTTTCTTACTATGTTAGACAGATATCCAATATTTCATTGTCTTTTCTATATACACATGCGTGTTCATTTTTCATTTGGTTGTGAATGTATACTTTCTATAGATATTTACATGCAGAAATGAAACTAGGCACTCTACCTCTTATTAGTCTCATCGAGGCTCCTGGGGGCATCTACATTCTCACACATCACATGTACTATTATTATATTACACACTACTTTTTAAACTTACTAGCACATTACTTTATATAGATACATACACACTTTTGACATACTTTATATATTTCTAACATTCTAACGGGTGCTTCATGTGCAACATTTTATTTGTAGGAACTATTTTCCACCATGGTTGTTTGATTCTTTGCTTGAATGTTGTTTTCCATTATTTTCCATTATATTCCATTATTTTTGGGCTATGCCTTATGTCTTGCTTGATCATTTATTGTATGTTTTTGCTACTTCAACCCTGATTGTCTTGTGACATTGTGAGTAATGTCCTATGTTTGCAACTCGCTCTTCACAGTCTACATTGTATTCTTGTTTGCTAGATTACACTTTGTCATATATATGCATACTTGTCTTATTTTTACTAACGCACGTTTCTAGCCACTTTGTTTTCATGTGCCTTAGTTTCTACCATGCACATTCCATCCCCCTGCATGGCATCAGTTTAAATTCAGTTTTCAGTTCTCTCCTTTAGGCTTCATGCTCTTAGTGATGTCACATGCACCTAAAAATGAGGGGGAAAAAAATGGGTGAATCACTCACCCCATACAATAGATCAAAGCTTCGGTACTATACAATTTAGTACAGAATAAGAATAAAGTTACAGTTTCAGAACAAACTAGATTTTTACTTGGGTTCTCAGTTCAGGATAGAAGCTAGTGCCTAGATACCGACACTAGTTCCTGGGCGCTCTTGATATTTCCTAGGAACCTATGAAAAGGGTGCAGTTACAGTCACTTTCTCAGATCAACACAATTTTCACAATACAGGAATAGTCTTCCAACAATTAGAATGCATTATATCTGCAGTGGTTTATAACTGGATGAAGTAGTCATGGATGGAGAATAACAATAGACGCTTCTCTATAACACTCTTTTGTCGTGGTGTGAGATCACCCAACAAACTCACATTTGGCGTGAGATCGCCAAAAAAACTTGTACTTGGCATGAGATCGCCCAAAAAAATCACTCTCAGCATGAGATTTTCGAAAAAAAATCTCTTCAACAGAAGTTCAAGACAATTTCTATCTTTTAACTCATCAAGGATAAGGTGCATATGTTCCTTTTACAATGTTTTCACATTTTTACATACTTTTGTATGTTTTTCATAGATTTTTCATAACACATGACTTTGACTACTCTTTAGCTTTTATTTTGTAGGTCTAACCTTAATATGCAAAAAGAAACAACCTTTCATCAATAGACAACAACAACAAGTACAATACAACACAAATCATATTTTTCACCCCTAGGGTCACTTCCTTCTTCTTAGCTTCCACGCTTCATATTTATCACTCTAAGATTTTTCTTGTCTCTTTGGTATGCTTTTTCCACTGATCTATATGGTTATAAGGTACACATCTCTTATCAACTTTATGTTATCGAGTTTTGACTCCACAACATAAAGTGGGGGAAAATATAAACACAAAATCATGCACTTGGGTACATTATTAGGTCCTAATCACATACTACTAGTCATATGATTCCTAAACAAGAAAATAGATAATTGAAATCTATCTTTGGCTTGTTTTCTATCTTTTTTGTTCCTTTCTTTGTCTCGCACACCCCACAACCCAGTTTAATATTCATTGTTTTATCTTTATTGACTCTGAATACCAATGCCCAACTTCCCTTGTCCCCTCTAGGTGCCCCTGACCTCTTTGTATTTTTCTCTCCTCTTTTGGGCATGTTATTTTCTTATGGGTTGGCCTTTTAGGTATCAATTACTAAATTAAAATAAGGGAGTAATATAAATACAAAGATATGTAACCATAATAAAAGAGAAATCTCTAAGCATCTACTATCACCACCTATGGTTACATGCAAAGGCATCTAAAGAGCATCAATGCATCCATCTAGATTTCATTCAAGGGATAAGAGACATCATTTTATGCATACACTTCATAGGAGGGGAATTTTATTTTGTAATCCATATATTTATCTACATTTTCATATCTAGATATTGCTTGCTATCAAGTGCATCTTACATAAGAGCTTATTAGGGCCAATTTATAAACACACACACAAGAGAAACATGGTGTTTGAGATACAGTGTAGTTCTTGTTTGTAATTTCACTCTATTGGGTTACTACCGAGATCATTCTGACTGCCCATTTACATATTATCTTCTTTAGTATTTGATGTGTTTTAGGGTTTTACAGACTATCTTTCCCTTATTAGGTTACATGTGAATTCTCTAGGCATAGTGTGACATATAGGAAACAAACAATGAAGCTTAGAGACATTGGTGTGACACTAGAAGAATTAGTTTCCGAGGTTCTGTGTAGTCACAGGAACCCAATATAGGTTTCTAGCACCTAGGCGCGCTTGACTAACTCTAGGTGCCCTAGTCTGGGATCATTTGAAAATTATATAATTTTTTGAGTGCAGTTACAATAATATCCTCCTATTTTTCATCGGTTTTCCCTTCTAGAACACTTTGGGATTTATTGTGAAATAAACTATGTATTCTTCCCTCTTTCTTGCACTTAGGGTTTTTTATTTTACTTTCTTATTGTTTGTGTCATTTATATTCTAGTAGTTGTTTATCATATGTGACTTTATAATTAGGGTTTTACAAATTCTATATTTGTTAAATCAAAACCTTCCTCCTCCTCTTCAATGAATTCCTAATATCTGAGATGTAAAAGTTTTATCTACAGTTACATGTGATATATTCAACTTCTCTTCATGATTTAATAGTGATGCATGCAACTCATTAATTCAAAATTAACTTAGATCCTTAGTTTATTCAATTGAAACTACCAAATGATAAAATTTAGTAGGAAAACTCCTAAGAAAATGTTCAATAATCCTTATGTATTCAACAATTTCACTATGGGATTTAATTTGATTGACTAAGACAACTACATAAGTAAAGAACAATTCTCAGAATCAGAATATTTCATTGACATGTTTTTATAATATCTATGAAGTAATTGTAGCTTAGCGGTTATTACTTTCTCTTTACCTTGATATACAACTTGGAGAGTGTGCTATGTGGTTTTTGCTAGACTAGATGTGGCCATGCTAGAAAGGATGCTTTCATGCAAGGATTGATGAATATATAAAATATATTTTATTTATTTTGTAATTCCTTCAAATTATATTTCTGTATCTGTGAGAATGCAGTATACATAACTGCATCTATAGGATCTGTGTACTCATTCCAAAAAATCTCCTACAAATCATGGGATCTGAATAGTGCCTTCATGGTTAATGAAAAATACTTATAATTATTTCCATTAAACTGATGTGTCTTCATACCTCATAAAAATGCACCAGATGTAGAAGCCATGACTGACTGTAAATTTAATAGCCTTCTTGAAAATAATGCTCTAATACTAATATTTATAAATTAATTGGTTTTAAACAACAAAAAACAAACATATTTGAAAGAAAAATAAAATAAAAACAAAGCAACCACTGAAATCAACATTGTTGTGCGTAATTATTTTAATTTTTTCACTTCTATTAGAGCTTCGACATATGGGATGGCTTGGAGTTTGAAGTATCTCCTTTTTTTCCTCATCTTTGGAGGGAATATACCTGTTTGTAAGAAATGAATCATGTATCGAGTCTAACAATGAGAGGGCGTACCATCATCTACTTGTTCCTAGTTATCCTACAACACTAGAACTCATTCCTTTTCATTACTTGCCTCATCATACTAACCGGAAGCTAGTTGTTCACACGATCCCTTTCCACATACCAATTTAGTGAATTTAATTTGAATGTCATACTCCATTACTCGGGTGATCCATCCTTCCTATTTCTCCTTCAAATACCTATTTAGAAGGAAGTCCTTGACTCTTGCATTGGACACCAATAGTTGGATCCTGTTGTTTGAGACTAAGTGTTTGAATTTTTTCAAACTCCTGATAAATGCAAGGGCATGCTTCTTGATGGAGTACCTCACTTTATAGTCCTCCAAGATTTTAATGAAGAAGGAAAGTGGTTACTTGGATCCCTCTTTATTCTGTTGTACTAAGATTATTGAAATGGTGTCAGAACCAATGAAAGCGTACAGTATGCAATCTTTGGAAAAGTCTAGATTGATGAGAGTTGGAGCTTGAGATATAACATTTTTGATATCTTCAAAAATTTCTTTTCCCTCCGTTTTCCATTTAAATGTCATTCTTTTCTTCAACATCATGGTTATTAGCTTAACAAGAGTGGAAAAATCTAGCAGAAACCTGTGGAAAAAATTGATTCTTCCTAAGAAGCTTTGGAGAGCCTTAGATTGTGGATTGGCAATGGAAATGCTAAACTAGCCTCAAATATTTCTATATCCATTTTCAATCCCTCTGTAGATACTATGTGGCCCAAGAGATTGCCTTTATGAGATAATAATATACACTTCTTCGTATTTAGAGACACTCTGAATCTCTTGCATCTTTGGAACACTTTTCTGAGGTGGAAGAGGTAACTTGTTACATTCTTGGATAACACAGTAATGTCATCTAAGTACACTAGGAATATATTTTTGTCAACCCCTTGAATTCCATATCCATATCCCTCTTGAATGTGGCTCCTGTGTTTGACAATCTAAATGACATTTTCCTGTAGGCATAGGTGCCTTGTTTTGTGGTGAAGATTATTTTTAATTGGTCCTCTTCTTTCACCATAATTTGATTGTAGCTTGAGTATTCATCTAGGAGAGAGAATAGTTTTGAACTGGCTACCACCTGTAGGATCTGCTCCATGGAAGGGAGTAGATACTAGTCTTTGAGAGATTCCATGCCCAGGGCCCAAAAGTCTACACACAACTTGATTTATCCATTTATTTTCCTAACCAACACCAAATTTGCAACCCAACATGAGTGCTTGATTGGAAATATGATGCTTGCCTCTATCAACTTATTCAACTCTTTCTTCACAAGAGGCTCAACATGAGGGTTGACTTGTAATTGCTTTTGCTTAATAGACTTATCCGCTGGATCCAATTCAATAGTATGTTTTTCCAACTTTTGATTAAATCCCTTCAAGTCTTCATATCTCTAGGAAAAGACATCTGGGAACTCTTAGAAAAGCTCTATGAAATCATATCTTTCCTTCTAAGTACCCACTTTACCAATTGGGAGTATCTTACCTTCCCCAACTAAAATGGGTTTTGAATCCTCCCCTTTCACTTGAATGTTTTGTTTCTCCCTCCGGAACTGATCATTAGGATTGAAGATTCATTATAATGTCACTAATCCTTTTGGAAGCTTGTTTGTCCTTAATTGAAACACTTGGTACCCACATTTTTTCTCTAATTTATCCTAATTTTTTTGTGGAGAATTTAGCTTCTTCATGTAGGAAGTTGATGATTTGTAGATAGGACCCACCAATTTTGGCTATGAAACATCTTGATAAATATAATGCAAATAGTGGTGGAAAATCAATTACAGACATATCTTGCAATATTGTGACATTGGGGAAAACATGAAGTGTAAGACTTAATCCTTTGATGATTCCAATTGTTCCCATTTATGTCACTTCCATTTGCACCACTCCTTTATATATTGGTTAAGACTTTAGTCCCATTTGATCCACTATTTGTTTCTACATCATTGAGTTTCTTTCTCCTGAATCAATCATACAGTTTTGAACCAAGTTGTTCTTGACAATCAATGACACATAAAATGGTGGATGATTCAAATTTTTATTTGGTTGGCCCCCTTTTGGCTACACTGCATTAGTGAGAAAATTTTCTTGATTTATAGATGATCCATTTGAGGTGGACCAATTAGCTATTGTTACCTACAATAAATCCTGCTATCTTGGGATTTCTAGAGACTCCCACATAGAAATGCTTACATACGTTTTCTTCATTTAATAAATAATATTGAAACATGGTGAATTATTCTTGTTTTTTGCTCCTTACTTGACACAATCTTCTCTAGATCTTAAATGGGCACATGTGCCGCTGAAACAGGTTCCTTAAGCTGACTTTGCAGGTTTTGGGATAATCTTGCTTTGCTAACCCCTTGTGGCATAGTAGGAGGTTGAGAAACAATCAGACTAGATGGTTTCCCTTCCTCTATGTTTATCTTCTTTGACCTCATGTTGGCAGCTACACCTTGGATAAGAGGTTTATTAACCTCGTAAAAGTCTTCTATTTTACAATTGACTAATGTTGTTTCTATTTGAGGTGCCTCCTATGTACTTTCTTTCTTTAGATTTTCTTCCTCACTTGGTTCCTGGGTTACAGTAATGGTCTGCACCATTAAGGCTTGATTTAGTGCACTATTGAAGCACGTTACTTAATTGTGAGGTTGGTTACATGGAAAACACCATTCATACTCCTATGGAAGGTTGTTTTTAGATAGATGTTGGAACTACATTTGGATTTGGATTTACATTTGGATTATATAGTTGAAATGCCTAGCATCTTGAGGTTGTCCTTGGTTCTAATTTTGATTTGTAGCTTTAACTGCAAGTCTATTTGATTGAAACAGAGGCCTATTTGATTTAACTTGAGGTTGATATGGTTTGAATTTTTGGGCCTGTTACTTTTATATGGTCATTACCTCATTCCCTAAAGCTTTATGCCCCTTCAATATTTCTTATAGTTTATTCACGAGCTCCTGAAGTTCCTTGGAAGTACTAGAAGAAGTGGAGGCCTCACTATTGCTTTGTTTTCTAGGAGCTAGAATGAGATTCAACTCGGGTGTTTGACTAGTTGTAGGATTTACCATTTCTAGATATAGAGGCATAGGTGGCCTAGGTGCAAGATTTCTCACTTGAATTAAAAAATTCTCTTCTCTTATGGCTATGTTGTAGGCTCCTAGCAACGTCATCCCTCCCATTTACTGTATCATCATAGCTTTGTCTAAATTTAGAGCTTTCAATATGTAGAGGAATGCACCTTAGGCAGCTGGCCTCACGGCCACTGGGATTCTATTGCATGTCTTTTGGATTCAGAAATTAAAATCCGCCATATTCTCATTTGGAGATCTCTTGATTGTTGTCAATTATTCCATTAAATACATATTATCTTCCTTTTCTCCAAATTGATCACAAAGGGTTGTATTTAGTTGATTCCAGTTTGTAGTAGACCATGTTGTTAAGCTCCTAAACCATTGCAAAGCCTCACTCTTGAAAGAGGAAGCTAACAAATTAATTGCAACATTTGTTTCATTAATCTCATGAATTGCATAGACATTTGCAATGCCTTGGATGTGGTCAATCGGGGTTGTATGGTTCTCTCCCATGAAGTAGGTAATGTTCTTTAATGTTGTAGCTGGAATTGGATTTTGAGCATTAAGGGTGAGTTGACTACTTCCCGTGAAGTTGAAAAAAGTATTCAGTGGCGCTTGATGAGCCATTATGATTGGTATGAGGACCTTAGTTGACTGAATGAAGGGTTTACCAGGTGGAGGTGTAGATAAAGTCTTGTTAGTTAGAGATGGTGATCTTTATGGTCTTATCCCTATCCTTCATCTACCTAGAGATAATTGCAGGCACACAAATATTCCTTCTTCTCTTGTTTAAGACCAAGTTCAAATTCTTCTCATGTACTTGAGGTTCCTGTGTTGCTACACCACTGCGTTCTAACTCTGGAAGTCACCAGATTTGTTGGGAAATGAGCCTTTAAAGGCTAAGGTTTTACCAAAACACACACCAGATCTTGGTAAAATGGAGATTTTTTTAAGGGCCTAAATGTTGATGTTCAGAAGTCAAATCTTGTCTTGTAATTGTGAGTCTCTAAAATTTCGAAGTGCAAAGAGATTCCTAAAATATCAAAATTAAAAATCTCTGAAATCTGAAAATAGTGCATAGTGGAACCTCCGAAATATTGAAATTCTAAAAACCCAAAAGTCTAAAACTTGAATTTCTAAAAAGTTCAAAATCTCAAAATTTACAAAGTTCTGAAACCTGAAATGGGAAAATTTCTGAAATTCTAAAAACCCGAATTCCGAAACCCAAAAAAGTCTGAAATCTTGAAATTTGAATTACGAATTGTAAAAAATTCTAAAATTTTGAAAATTAGAAATTTGGATTTTTAAAAATATCCTTTTGATCTTTGATCCCCGATATATCTTTTAGTGAAATTTGGGTTTGTTTCACTCATGAAAAACCTTTGAAAAATTTATTTCAGAACTTTTACCCCACAGTAAAACTCTGAATTCCAAAATCTACTTTTTCCGAAGTCTGAATTCCTGACAAATGCCTCCAAAGTTATAGAAATGACATCTTCTCCCACCGGACAAGCCAAAAATCTTGATGCAAAATCACAAAACCCCTGAATTCTTTCAATTTGAAAGATTAGGCAGTTAGTGTGATTTCTAAAACATGGAGCTATCCCGAAGTATGGGACTTTGTGAAATGGGATAGCTCTCTGGAGAAGGCCGGATTCCTGTCCTAACCTAGTGCCAACTACTCCAAAGTGCACATAATTACAAATTTAACCCTACTCTAATGCTTTTACAAGGGGACAAGGATAGAAGGATTGCATGAAAATAAAACCTACTCTAAGTGAAGGTAATGCACAACCAATGAGTGTTGAAAATATTGCACTGCATAGGAATGAAAACAAGTAAATTTGAGGAGGGTTGTCTAGCACCATAGATCAAAACACCTATTTCACACCCAATTTCTAATAAACACAACCTTTTTTAAACCATGCAATACAAATATAATAATGCACAATAAACTTATATGGAATGAAAAGACCAGAAGATACAACAAAACATAGAGAAGGGTTACAAACATCAACATGCATGATTTTATTGCTCCATAAAATTGATACAATCCATTACATAGGGGCCAAAGGCATGAAATTTGTATTACAATAATAAAAGGGGAGGCTTGAGCTCCACAGATTTCTCATATACAAGAAAGAAGGGAGGGGCAATTAAAAAGTATCCAACCCTTTTTTACTGAGCCCATCGTTAAAATTTATAGAATAAAAATAGTAGAGAGAGAGAGAGAGATCAGAGTTCTAAAATTGCTTCAAAACCCATAAAAAATCATCGTTATTCTCCTGCAATGGATGTGGGAAGATCTGTAACTCCATGATTGCACTGTACCTTGTGTTTGAGGAAATGGAAATGGTATGGCCTTCATGAAACTTCATAATGCCCACCAAACTGGTAGAGTTTGAGAATAACTTTCCATGGCCTTTTTCACACATTTTTTCTTCTCTGCTCCTTTACCTACTGTGAAATCATTCATTCGATGGGTTGAGACTCTCAGTGCGATTTTGGAGCTTTTCCCAAGTGTGGGACCCACCAAACTCATGAAATTCCTCTATTATCTTTGATCATAAACTAACTTGCATAGACAGGGTGAAGAGCATAAAAAAATAAAACAAACTAACAAAGGTGAATGAAGAACACCTGTCTTTCACAATGACTCATAAATTTGTTAAAAATGAACACAGAGAGTAGAATCATCCGGCAGACATGAAGTTACACTCATCATTTTACAGTTTTACTCCACAAATTCACTTGCCAAAGAGAAGAAGGGAGGGGCAGAACAAGAATGTCTTCTCTGAGTTCATCTACTCCAAGTTGCATTTAATTCATCTACATGGCCCTTGATCTTGTATTTTGAATTTTGAAGAACTTGTTCTCCATTGAATATATCCAGTCGTAGTCTAAAAGGACCTCATTTCCAACAACCTTGCGTAATCCGAATTTGGCCATCTGATATCTGTGCAAGGGTTTGCTGGGGGTGTCAATGCTCAAAATGTTGCGCCTCCTGATGCGCCTCAGTGCTCAATGACATATCTTACAAATTTTGTCATTCGACACTCCATGTTGTGCGCCTCCAACTTGGCCATACCATTTTGGCTATGGGCTTTCCATGTCGACATCCTTTTACCTCACCCATTTTCATGAACATCCTTTTACCTGTGCCCTTAACCTACACCAAGGCATTTTTCATGTCAACATCCTTTTACTTGCGCCAGGGCGCATCTTTTCATGCCCCTTTTACATGCGCCCTTATACACCATGAGTGCGACGCAATAAATGTTAGGGTCTGAGTTTCTATTTCTCTTCCGTCTGTCTATATCTACCTGAGGGGGAAGATTATACATTACCTATGATCTCTAAAATATGAAAGGTCATTGGATAGTGTTCTAAATCCCCAAATGGTCAAGGGATGCTCAAAATATTCAAGTTTTTTGTGAAGGCTAATGCAAAACTCACCCATGGAATTTGTTTGAATGTTTCATATAGCACTGAGATGGTTCTTTCTTGGTGCTAATTTATACCTATTTCACACATCCCCAAATGGATCGGTGGCTAATGCAACTCGATGGGCTTTGTTTGGGTTTCAGAATTTCAATTTGGCAAACTTCAAAAATTTGGCGTGCTCCACTTCAGACATTGGGTAACATAAACCATGAAATCAACATCCGAAGTTAACTGGTCATTAAAAACCTAAGACACCAACTCACCTACTTCAAACTTTAGGCTCAAATGACTTCAAACATTTAACTTGCCGCATTTCAGGATTTTGATCCTCAACATTCCCAAATTTTCCCTTCTCCAAAATCCGAACCCCGCCTAACTCACCATACGACTTGGCCTCTGAAACTCAATATTTTTTTATACGGATAAATTCCCACTCCATTTCAGACTTTCTAACCATGGATTTCCAAAATCCATACCCTTGCATTGACTCCCAAAAGTTTGTTGACCCTCGAAAACCCGTGAGCCCATCAGAATTTAGGCTCGCGGGGTTTCGTACTTTTAGATTAGTCTAATGTTTTTTTCCCCTTATGAACTCCAAAGCCACCAACATCCGAAGTCTAAAGTCTTCAGACTTTAGGCTCTCTCCACTCCTCGACTCACTCGCTCTACCGATATATCACGATGAATTCACAAAACTTTACCCGTCATTGAAAGTCCGCTCGACCCCCGAAGTGATTCCCTCGCTATGTGCCGATTTTTACTTCATTTGACGTGGCTCCGGCCATCCACGTTTCCTCCTTGCTCGCCATGTTGAGCCCATATGAGCTCACTATTTCAACTTCTATGTGCACTACCCAATGAGCTTTGAGCTCGATCCCTTTTCTTGCACACTTTCGTGGCCAAGTTGGGCCTTCCACATCGCCCACCAATGTATCTAGTTGTCCTAGCTCGGGGAGATCGACCATTAATCTTCACCTGAGTTACTCCACCGATGGCTTCACCCAACCCATCTATCATGGGTTAATGCCAAGATCCTTTCTGTTGTGAACGTCCTAACTTGAGAATGATGCCGCGGCACTTCGCAAAGCTCACCATCCACGTTGCTCGAGCCACACATTTTGTAACACGCCACCCCTTTGGAGACTTTAACAAGCCCATGGTGATTTATTTTCCATTTAATATCTATCCGTCCTTCAAGCTATTTCCTTTTTCATAGAGATTGCTCAGCTCATCTTACCGCCATGCATCCAACTTGGATTTTTGAATAGCTTACCAAGCTACTCGGTGAGCCCTCTTTTGACTTGCTTCCCCTATGCACAACTCCAGCTCATCGATCTATTTTCTATCTCTATGGGCTCAATTAGGCCCAATTGCAATTTTTTTACCCTTGAACCCCATCTTTTGGAATTTTTCAAATTTCTTCATGTTAGAGTCTCATAGAGACTATATGCAAGGGGTTTTAAGGCTTGTCATGTTTTCCCTTTGATTCTACTCATTCTGGCTAGATTTGGGCCTATGAGGCCCGTATTTCGTCATTTTTAAAAGTTGATCTTAAGGGTCAAAACCTAGAAGGGGAAAAAGTTTCTCAATATGATTTTTACTCTTGAATTCCTTGAATGTGCCCTTGAGACCCTGGAAATGCTTGTGACTCAATTTCATCCCTAGGGGATTTTTTCGGTGCTTGGGTCCCGCCTACCCATGTTGTCCATTTTTCCAAAGGTGGCAAAATGGATAACAACCACCATGAATAATTTGATTTGGTAGCACCAATAATGGCTGGAATTAATAAAATGGTGAAACTAATAACAACATAGGCAATATGATGTGTTCTAATACATAAATAAAAAAACTCAAAGCATGCTTATTATCTACAAAGGTTAAGGATGACAATTCAGTTTATGTTCAAAGATGCAAAATTCCCTCCAATATCACCTTTAATAGTTGTAAAGCTTTATTATGTGTCACAGAAAATGGAGCAATAGTGTCTTTTTTTAGTGTAGGTTATTATTCATCCTTTTATTTATTTATTAGGATAATTATTACACTTGTGTTATCCCTACACTTTTTGGCTTAGTTTGCTCAAGTGTACTAGCTGTGTGGAGTTAACTTACTAGTTATGTTGAGTTAGCTTCTCAGTTATGTGGAGTTAGTTTACTAGTCTTATGGAGTTAACTTAACTACCAGTATCAGTTAGTGGGACTTCTTCACCACTGATTTAGGTAGTAATTGCACTTCCCTCATCCTAATTGTACATATTTCTTATTGAATAATTCAAGTCATTGTATTGTAATGTATTGAACATTATGAATTATGATGGATTTCCATATATGGTATTTTAGCTTTTTGGTTTCACAAAGCTAATGTGGTGTGCTATTATCATCTGAGATCCCGACTTGGAAATATTTTCTTATCATTTTTTTCATGGTGTCAGAGCTATAGATGATGTAGACATCCATCTATAAGTTTTTCTTTGCAAGCAAGGGTTTATTATTTTCATGTATTCTGAATTTGTTAGCACTTTTTTGCACCATGCATTTTTATGCAAAACAGAGTGTGCCATTGGATTTGGAAGGTTCAAAACCCTAGAATCGACTGTAAACTCGACCATGTTTTGAGACAGTCAAATATAGACATTTTAAAGGGGTTTTTTGGCACATTTCTCAAAAATCCGTACAATTATGTACAAACATATTTTCTGACTCAAATTATATCATCTTCCTGGGATTTTCAACAAACTTTTTGGGTTTCTCTCTGTTTTTTAATCCAGGTGCCAGAAAAAGAGATATTTACAGTCAAAGTTTGTATTACAATTGTACTTTTTGGGCACATTCTTTTACCCTCTAGATATTTCTGTTTTGGATGTATTCTTTTCTCCACTGGACGCAGATCTATACCCTCTGAGTACATTCTTTTATCCATTGGATATAAGTGTATACCTTCCGGATGCATTCTTTTATCCTCTGGATATTTTTGTTTTGGATGCAGTCTTTTATCCACTGGATGTAGATCTATACCCTTTGGGTGCATTCTTTTATCCATTGGATATTGATGTGTACCCTCTGAATGCAATGATTTACCCTCTGGAAATTTAGGTTTTGGGCACATGCTTTTATCCTTTGGTTGCAAGCATGTATCATCCAGATGCACTCTTTTACCCTTTGGAAATTTGGGTGTCACGTGTACCTTTAAAAAAAATCATCAGCTTTAAAATATTATTTTATTAGTAAAACCTTTTAGATCTCATAACTTTTGATCCGTAGCTCAAATTAAGGTGATTTATTTTTTGAAATTGTGTATTTTTCGAGATCTACACATTGGTGAAATTTTTATACACATATTTCAAATATAAAAGGTAATTTTACTCATTATAATATTTACACACACTCAATTATATAGTGCCAAATTTGGGAGGGTGTTGTACACTTGTGGATGAAATTTTGGTTGAGCCTGACGTCCTAAAATTTTGGGTATTGCATTCTTGCATCTATGGGTGTATACATTTATATCTCTATTATTTGTTGAGATATTTTGGATCTGTATTTCGACGCTTTTTTTGGCATGTTGACAGTCTCTCTTGTGGGGGAGCTTTTCTGGTGAAGCCCAGTGTTAGTTTTTCAATGTTTGAGTAGTTGATTTCGGCAAGTCATATAGATCTATTGTATCACTCTACTCATTCAATAGTATGGGAAGGTGTGGTGTTGATAATTTTTCTTCAGGTTTCGTGTCCTTACCTTGTTACCTTGGCTTTTCTTATATCGTGGCACTCATATATATTTGGATCTTGTGTCCTTGCCTTGTTTCCTTGGTTATTGTTCTTATATCGCGTCACACCTATTTGTAGCAGTTGATCTTGCTTCTTCAGATTTTATTTCATTACCTTGTTACCTTAACTTTTCTTGGATCATGGCACTCCTATTTATTTGGATCTTGTGTCCTTGCCTTGTTTCTTGGTTGTTCTTGGATCGTGGCACACCTATTTGTAACAATTGATCAAATTATGTTTGGTTTTTTTTAGCATTTTCGACATCACTCCATTGGCAGTCTTCTTGCATGGAGCTATTTTGGTGAAGCCCAATGTCATTTGGTAAAGCCTAGTTTTCCTTTCCTTGGGTGTGGTGTTGATACTACTTCTTTGGGTTTCGTGTCCTTGCCTTGTTACCTTGGCTTTTCTTGGATCGTGACACTCTTATTTATGGATCTCGTGTCCTTGCCTTGTTGCTTTGGTTATTGTTCTTAGATCGTGACACACCTATTTGTAGTAGTTGATCTTGCTTCTTCATATTTTGTGTCCTTTCCTTGTTACCTTGAATTCTCTTGGATCGTGGCACTCCTATTTATTTGGATCTTGTGTCCTTGCCTTGTTGCCTTGGTTTTTTTTGGATCATGGCACACCTATTTGTAATAGTTGATCAAATTATGTTTGGTGTTTTTTTCCATTTTTGACATCACTCCATTGACAGTCTCCTTGCATGGAGCTATTTTGGTGAAGCCCAATGTCATTTATTTTGAGTTCTATGATCAAGAAGTGGATTCAGACCACAGTGCGTACCACACTTCTTCAACATTTTATGAGTTTTTGGAGCTGCGCTTCTGAGGATAACTTGCAGCGGGAATTTTCTCTCTCTACTTTGTTATTACTAGTTTTGGGTACCTTGTGGTGTCCACTTTTCCCAGTTATTGTGTGTGGGTACCTCATCAAGCCTTGTTGCCAGGTCCCACCTTCTTTTTCACCCACCTAAGTTATGCTTATGAGAGGCTGTTAGTGTAGGTTATTATTTATTCTTTTCTTTATCTATTAGGATAATTCTTACACTTGTGTTAGTCGTAAACAGTTCAAAGAACTAGTCAAGTTGGGTTAACCTGCTTAGGTGTACTAGTTGTGTGGAATTACCTTACTAGTTGTGTTGAATTAGCTTACTAGTTAGGTTGAGTTAGCTTACCAGTTGTGTTTGGTTGGCTCACTAGTTGTATGGAGTCAACTCTACTTATAGTATCAGTTAGCGAGAGTTATTCCCCACTAATCTAGGAGGAAGTTGCACATTCACCACCTATATGTACTTGACTTGCATCATTCTATTATATGGTGAATATGGATCATAGAGCATCGAGCTGATTTGGAGCCATTCTTGCCTTTGTGAATTTTGATCATATTACATTTTATTGTTATTTATTTTGATTTCTGTAATTTCTCATGCATTCGTTTTTCATCAGATATCCACAAACTCTAATATGGTATCAGAGAAATCAAATACTGCGATCAATAAGATGAAACCAATTCATCATAATAAATTTACATAAAACCTTTGCAAACAAATGAGAAGCAATATCATATATTATTATGAAACTGAATGAATTATAATGAGAATGGGCCTTGCTTATATAGGTGAGGAATAACACTCTAAGAATGAGTCAAGGTCTAAGATCAAGTCATAAATCAAAGAAATAACTAGTCATCAAAGAAGTAGTCAAGACCATAGATTTAAGAGAGAACTAGACATCAAAGATCTAGTCAATACCATAGATCAAGGAAATAACTATACCTAACAACAAGATAATATCTCCTAATATCTAAATAAGATAAAAGAAATATCCACACACATAAGTGGGTGAGGATAAATATAATAAAGGTAAATAAAGTACCTAGGTGAAAATGAGCTAAGGTAAATACCTACTCTAACACCCCCCTCAAGTGAAGTTAGGGGCCAAAATAAAAGTGGCATGTCCACACTATGAGTCCCGAAAACTAGGTCTGATGAGGTACTCATGTACAATAACTGGGAAAAAGGGACACCGCAAGGTACCCAAAACCAGTAACAACAAAGTAAAGAGAGTAAAAACCTATTGCAAAGCATCCCAAGAAGCTCGGCTCAAAAAATGTGTATAATGCTGAAGAAGTTTGGTGTGCAGTGTGGTCTAAATCCACTACTCGATCACCTAACTCATAAACAATTGACACTTGGATTCACCAGAATAGCTCCATACAAGGAGATTGTCAATGAAGTGATGTTAAAAGTGTAAAAAAAAAACACCAAACATAATTCGATCAGACTATTGTAAATAAGTGTGCCACGATACAAAAACAATAACCAAAGCAACAAGGAAAGGACACAAACTCCAGAGTGTCATGATCTATGAAAATCAAAGGTAACAAGGCAAAGAGATGAAACCTAAAGAAGTAGGATCAACACTACACCCTCCCATATTGTTGAATGGGTGGGTGGAGTGTAAGGATATTACTTGTAGAAATTAGAACATATACAATAGAATAACATGAGAGAACACCAAAATATAGATAAATGATGACAATATGATCATATAATAGCTTTGCCACTTTGAGGGGGAAACCTCCAATACCACTTCGAGGGGGTAACCTCCAAACCATACAATAACACTCCAATATCCAATATAATTAATTCCTATGTGAGCCCATATAACTAACTAAAGGGATGTTTGCCACATGTCGGCATCTCCATCAACCCATATACATTATATTATCATATCCCATGTGAACCCATACATATAACTAAGGGGATGTGTGCCACATGTCGGCATCTCCATCAACCCATATATATTATATTATCATATCCCAAGGTACATAGCATGGAGTGACGCTACAAATCTGTATGATTTTCTCAAAGTCAACTACTCAAACACTGACAAAATAACACTAGACTTCACCAGAATAGATCCCCCACAAGAGATACCGTCTACATGTTAAACATGTCAAAACTAAAGATAAAAAATATATCAACTAATAAGAGAGATACACTACACATGATAAAAAAACAAGAAGCATTACAATGCAGAAGGTATAAAAAGTGGAACAAGAGATTGAATGGTGGAGGAGCCACGTTTGTAAAGTCCTTGCAACGAATGCCTATGTCGCCACCACAAGTGATCAGATATCCACCCCAAATCAACACAGATGGATAAAGAAGATGTCTGCATATAACTTGGTGCAAAATTCACAATGAGTGCATGCAAAGGAACATCAGAATGTGTGTTAGTTTGATCATGTCTGATAGCTGAAATCTCACGTTTCTAAAGCCTGAGTGAAGGTGAATAGCTCAATGTGTTTCTCATGATCCTTAGAAAGATTCGAGTGAACAAAAATAAGAGATCTGTTAATGTGTGATCCCAATAAAGTATCTGCTTAGAAACCAATGTCATGGTGAGAATTCCACTTAACATGTGGAATAAGGGAAACAATACCCTGTGAATGTATTCCAATACCTCCACCAGTGAAACCCATAGAATGGAGCATGCGAGAACTAAATGTAGTTGTATGCTTCTTAAAATATCCATGCACATGAGAAAAATTAGGATACACAACATGTGTTACTTAATAGGCACATATATGGAAGAGCATGCAGTAACAAGCCTCGTAGGCTTAAGAGCATCAAGAGAAGTAACAGGCTCAAAGACTGGCATATAAATGTCAGTGGGTACAAGAGCAACAAATGCAAGTGGACTAAGAGCATGGACATGTCTGTCCATAATATGATGGTGATTTTGTAGGCTAGCAAGTTTTTGTTGCAGGGAGTGTATTAATGTATCCTTATCATGAATGAGTGATTGTAGAAGATAATTTCACTTCTTGAGTGATCTATTTTCTTCCACAAATTTTATAATATCTTCATAAATTCCACACACTTTAGAGAAAATCATATCATTCTCATAATCTATGATAGATACAAGAATGGCTCCGAATCAGCTCAAGGCTCCATGCTCCATATTCACCATATAATATAATGATGCAAGTCAAGTACATATAGATGGTGAATGTACAACCTCCTCCTAGATCAGTGGGGAATAACTCTCACTAATTGATACTAGAAGTAGAGTTGACTCCACATAACTAGTAAGCCAACTGAACACAAATGGTAAGCTAACTCAACCTAACTAGTAAGCTAACTCAATACAACTAGTAAGCTAACTTCACACAACTAATACACCTAAGCAAGCTAACCCAACAAGTGTAGGGCTAACACAAGTGTAAGAATTATCCTAATAAATAAATAAAAGGATAAATAATAACATACACTAACAGTCTTCTCCAAGGAAAAACACCCCCCAAGGGCCCAAAATATAAGTTTCAACTGATGGTATTTTGTCTATCTTATACAGGATTAATAGACTACTTTGACAAAAAAGATTGAGCTCCACAAGAATCTTCTAGTTCAAATAAATTTTCTGGACAGTCATTCTCCTTAATCATATAATAATTTTTTAGTTTGCTTACAAGGTTTTATTATGTGTCATAACACAATACAATTTATAGATTAGAAACAAAATAGAAGATGGAAAGAGTTCAAAATTATGTTCAAGACCCACTTATTCATAATATTTGAAGTGTATCACATGAGAGTAAAAAAACAACCTAATGAATAACAAAAATTGAAAACATCCATACTAGTACAATACCCTACTTTTCTTCTTGAAGGAATTAGACAAAATAACCCTGTTGTATATGAATATAAGCAATGTTGAACCTATTCTTTCAGTTCCTTAAACAATCTATTATTTTTCATGTCATTTTTATGAGTTAGATCATAATAGAATTCTTATATTTTAGGTTAGTTGTTAGTTATTGTAAAGCATATTTGAATGCCAAACTTGTAAATGAGAAATTGGTTGGAACTTACAAATTCTCTTTTCCCATTCACATTTTGTTCGTTTGATTCATTAACCATGTTATTCACTTTTCTGGTAGGGATTTGGTATTTGCAGTTCATGTGGACACCTTGACTACCACGATGTTGATTATATCTGGCTCTCTGAAGTCATATATCATTGAGGGTGACTCGCAAGTAATTATGAATGAAGAAAAAGGGAAACATTAAGGAAAGTAAATCAAAATCTTGATAGAAGAAAAATAAGTGGCTGTGTAAGAAATTTGACAGGGACAATTTAAGCATATTATAAGGGAAGATAACAAGGTTGTTGATTGGACAAATGATGGTGGCATAGGGTTGAGAGTAGTTAGGGAAAGACTAGGTATGTTTTGGGAGACTCATTTCCCCAACGAAATTCAAATAATTATGGCTCGGGATGCATCATTGATAACATAAAAATAGGATAAATATTAAAAATAGAAAAACTATTAAAAATTAAATTATATTAAACATTAAAAAATAAATCTTGGATGATTAAATAGGGGTAGTGATCACATTGAAAGCTATGAGATTTCATCGCAAATCACCAACCCCAATGATCATTCCTTCTCCTCCATATAAGAGACATGGATGACACTTGTCTTGCTTTTAAATCCCATATCCCATTAATTTGCATGGTCTACATTATTAGTTAAGTGGCGAGTGTGGGGCTCCACATGGCGGGGAGAGTGTTGGCTCTTGGTGCAGGTATGATTTTTTTCTCCTACCCCCTTGCTTATCTAAAATGACAAACATCCTGTAAACTTTGGGCATTTATAAGGATTCCTGCATTTCATTATTGGGGAAGGGTTTTGAATGGAACGGATATGTGCTTCCCCTTTCACCATCTTCTCCCTTTTTTTGGTGGGGGTTCACAAGTTATTTCTTCTCGACATGTCATTTCTCCTAGTATCTTTTCTTCCTAGGTTGAATTAATTTGGCTCTGGATTTACCCCGTAATTTTACCCTTATTTGGAAGAACCTCTTGTGTAACATAGTTACCTAAGTATAAGGTACGGGGGGACAAGGTTTCTAGGACGAAAAAAATTTCCCAAATTTTTGGGACGACAGGGGGACAACTATTAAAATAATATACTAAAGATAATATTAAAATATTTTAACTTTATTCAATCAAATTTACTGATTTAAATTACATTCAATGTATTTTAGGTACATTCAAGCTTATAATTTAATGTTCTTGGTAAAAATAATAAATTTTTAAAAATAAAAACATCTGATTATTTAAAAATAGGGGACGTCCCCTCCAAGTCCCCAAGTCCCCAAAACATCCAGGATATTGAGGACGTCATCAAAATCTAGGGGACGCGTCCCTGTGTAACATTGTTGTGTAATGGGTTGGTTTTTATAGAATTGTTCACGTTGGGGTTGAGTGAATTGGATGATTTATTCATTGGTGATTCCTGATAGAAGGATTTTGAAATTTTGTTGACCTAACCTTTGCATGTGATTTAGAATTGTCTAAACAGTAGGAATGAAGAGGCGAGTTTAAAATGATGCAATTGAAGGGTCTACGGCTATGGATATGTTACAATTTGGAAAAGGAAAAAACCAGACATGTAATTTAACTCAGGAGGTTATGGATGATAAATATATAGAGTACACCAATCAAGAGATTAAAAACCTTTAAGATAATTTGGCTTAAAAGAAAGTGGGGAGTAGCCCAGAATGTTAGTGAAGAGGAGGGTGAGGGCATTGGGAAACTAATGAAAAGTATGTCAATGGATTGTGGTAGTCCATTGACCAAAGGCATGTGTTTGACATAGCTCAATAACTGACTTATCCAGACAAGCTCTCTAATGCAGCAAGATCCTTCACTTTGCATGAGGACTACCTGTTATCCATTTTTCACACCCCCTGTGAAATGGATAACTTAGCAGGTCGGAACATCGACAATTGATGGAAAAAGGGAAATGCTTTTGCAGTATGTAGGGTAGCTCATGTTTTGGCTTAGCCAAGTTACGGAAAATCTTGGAGTTGGTGACTGAGATTATTAGAGAATTAGCTGAGTTTGAGGATTGGTCAGCTTAGTTGGATGGGTGACAAGTTGGTCAGCTTAGTTGGACGGGTGAAAGATTGGTCGGCTCGGTTGGATGGGTGACAGGTTGGTCAGCTCAGTTGGACGGGTGACAAGTTAGTCGGTTTGATTGGATGTGTGACAGGTTAGTCGGCTCGTTTAGACAAGTGACAGGTTGGTTGGCTCGGTTGGATGGGTGATGGGTTAGTCAGATGGGTGTGTCGGCTGAATTTTGTGGCAGCTCAAGATGGCAAGGTTATGATTGGTTAGATTGATGACGTACAAAGAGTTTGGTCGACATACATAAACATTGTCACACCCCTCGAGGCTTGATGACCAATACAGATGGATGACTTACAGTTATAGGACATGGTTGGTCAAGTCTCCAGATTTTTTGGCTACAAGAATATATGGGTAGTGTGTCATATGAGTAGAGATATATGGATATCCAACCTCCTGGGTAGGATGACCCACAATGTGAATATGACAACTCTCAAGTTGGTTGGCGACAAGAAGCATTTACGGTCATGAAGTTTGACGTTTTCCAACCACAATGAATTTGGAAAACAATCAGGTTCGATGGCCTACTCATAATTGTACTGATCATGGTTAGATGACCGTCTAACCCAAATATGGAAAGGAACTTATGGGCCAGGTAGTTTTCTCAAATAGGATGGATGAAGTCCAACCCAATGCGATTGGACAACCCATAGGATGGAAGAGTTACAAGTCAGACGAGGGTAGGTGTATGAATGACATCCCAACAACCATAATTAATGAGGCATGGAACCCATGACTTCCTGTGCATGAAAAGTATCGAAATGAATGGTTTTACATATCTCTTTAATGCATCTTGTCGGTTGGTGACCTAAATTGCTTATATATTGTAAAATTCACCTCATTTTGAGGGCGATTGTTTTTTACAAAGCAAAGGAACTCTGTCAAAATTGTTCCAGAGCTATTATGAGCTAAAGGCCTTGAATTTGGGCTCGGTGTAAAGGATTTTATCTTGTTATGATGATATAATGGATTGTGCATGTTTCTGAGCAGTAACATTCATGTTTTTATGGCCATTTTTTCCCTAACTTGTATGAATTGCATCTTTTTCCTTGCATTATATTTATAAGTATATTGTGCATGTATCTACCTCTTTGTAGGGTCTTTAGTTTTTTGTGCGTTATGAATATAGGGAATTGATTATTTTCTTGGATTGTTGTGCTTCTACCAGCCCTCTCCTTCCCAATTTTATCCCTATCTTTAAATCACTTGGATTGTCTCACCCTTTCTTAGTGCATCACCTTCACTTAGGGTAGTTTTATTTCATGCATCTTTTTATCCTTATCTCCTTGGGAAGCACTAGGATATGATTGGTTTAACTTTCCATTCTCTACACTTTGGAGAAGTTGGCACTAGGTGAGAGGAAGAAGACGACTTTCTCTAGAGGATTATTTTACTTGCAAGGTCCCACACTACATGATAATCCCATGTTATGCAGGTTACACTGATTTCCTTGTACACAAAATTACAAACAATGAGGGGTGTTGTAATTTTGCAGTAACAGATTTGGTAAGCCCTATGGGATAGAAGAATTTTTTATTTTTGTTGGAGCAAGTTTGATGTGCTCTTGTTGTGAAATTCCATTTGGAAGAGGCTTTTAAATAGCACATCTGACGACTCCAAAAGGGCAGAATCCACTTGTTTCAGTAGTCCAAGTTTGGCATATTTATGAGAAGAATTCAAATGAGGTCAAGAACTAGAGAGGAAGGAATTTTTGAATACTTACGGTTATATCCAGGAATCCCCTCTACCAGTCAAGTACCTAGAATGTCCCTCATTCCACCCCCTAGAAATCAGATAAATAGTGAAGCCTCTACTTCTTCTAGTACTTCTAGGGAACTCCAGGAAGTCATGAAGCAACTACATAACTTGGGGAATGAGTTGGTGACAATCAAAAGGAAACAAGTTTAGATCTCAAGACCTTACCAGCCTCAAGCTCTTACCAGCCTCAAGCTCAAATGAATAGGCCTTCATATCATCCTAACATGCCTCCCTCTCAAGAAACAAAAAAAATCCAAACCAAGGGCAATATCAAACTGTCAGGACATTTCAGCCTTATAACCCAAATGCAGTTTCAACATCAATGTCTTTTGTTCCTAATAAGAACAACATTGCTCAAGAGTATGAATGGTGTTACCCCTGTGGCCTACCTCATCACTAATCAATGTGCTTTAATGGCTCTTTGAATCAAGCCTTGATGGTCCAGAATGTTGGGGTGACCTAAGAGCCAAGTGAGGAAGAAAATCAATAAGCAACTCAGCAAGAGACTCCTCAAACTAAAACCATGTTGGTCAATTAGAAGTTAGAGGAATTTTGTGGGGTTAATCAATCTCCTTTCTAGGGCATGGCTACTAATACACGGTCAAAGAAAAGGAACATAGAGGAGGGGAAATTATCTAGTCCATTTTTTTATCAGCCCACTCTCACTCAACAAGGAGTTGGCAGGCCAAATCCATCTCCTAATGCACAAATCCAGGTCAAGGTAGTTGTTGTAACAACCCCCAATGTAAACAATCAGCCTAGGACACCAGTCGCAGTAACTCATGGACTAACCCAGGTACCGGAAAAGGCCATGCCCATTAAGGGATGACAAAAAAAATCCACCCCATTTTAATATCATTGATCAGATGAAGAAGACCAATGTCAATATTTCCATGTGGGAATCATTGGCAATTCTAGAGTAGTGATATTTTTTGCAAGGAGATATGGAAAAAATTTCCCCTTCTAATGAGACATCCAAAAATTAGGAGAGGTTTGTTACTAACACCCCAAAACAAGGAGAATGTTATCTAGGTAAGAATGTGAAGCCTCCACCGTTCTATGTCTCATTGATCATTGGGGATAAATTAGTGCACGATCACATGATCAAATTTGGGGTGAGAATCTCGGTAATGCCAAAACAAATCACCGATAAATTGGGCTTAATATATGAGCCAATATTACAGGGATTAGTGCAATTGGATGGGGAAACAATATGCAAAGTTGGAGTGATCAAATAACTAAGCCTTACGCTTCATGCTTTCCTGAATCTCATAGCTCTATAGGATATATCGGTGATTGATTTTCCACCACTATTTTCCTTGTGCCTTTCGAGGGATTTTACAGCCAAGATTGGTTGGTACCTATCAACTAATTGGTCCCACATGTTATTCAAGACAAGGTATGGAGCTAAGGTGTAGTCATTTTTACTTCTATCACAAAAGGAAGGAACCCCATGCATGTCTGGCCTATCACTCAACAGAAGCTGAGCACTCACCCAAGACATGCGCGGGTATCGGGTCTCTTTTTTATGTGAGTTTAGTGGGAAGCATCGTCTATGATTAGTGTAATAGTTCTTTATGAGGGAGGTTGAAGAGATATAAGGACCATAGGGCTCAGAACGGCCTCTAGATCCTTGCAGTCACCTTAGACTGAGTACTTTAATAGAACCTAGAACATGCATTATGATAGAAAGAATTATACAAGCATTCATCCATAGCATGAAAGGAAAGGGAACCCATATGAGAGAAAAGTGCATTAAAACCATTGATATCCATGTCTATTTGTAACAGGTAACCTCATTATATTCATTGATTCATTACAGAGTGTCACAAAGAGCAGACTGCAGTCATGCATATCTCTGGACATATGTAACTAAGCTAACAGAAAAAGAAAAATTACAACTCCATGCTTAGTGCATTCTTTCCTAAATACAAATATCCACTCACAGTAATTCTACAGAGCTCCGCTCACTCTCTAACCCACTATACCTCGTACTTCTTCATATATCTTTTACTCTGCAGGCACTTGTATTTATAATTTTCCTACACTGCCAACTCACCTTCCAGCATCCTCAGATCTGGTGCCAAGTGTCGAATGTGGTCCATGCGAGCATGCTTCTTCAGGCATGAGCTTTCCACTTTACCTCATGATGTTCTTCTAGAAGATTCCATCTAGGGCATGCTCTTTCCTGGGCCAGCCTATCGCCAGGCTGGACATCTTATCCACGCGCAACCGATCATGCTTTTCACGTGTTCTTCCCTGGGTCCTCAAATTGACTAAGTCCTGAGCCTCCTTTCACACATCATGCATGCTATGTGCTTCCCTAAGCCTTTCTCTCACGCGCTTTTTCCTTGTGCGCCTTTTCATAACTGGGACCCTGCGTGCCCACGCACCTTCATACTTGGTTTAAAATTACAGGGGTCCAACATCACCCCACACTACACCTGTTCTCCGCTCCTTAGAAACATTTCACTTTCACCAAGATGCATGGTGTCCAGGGAACCAATGAATAGTCTCACACTTTACAAAAATAATAAGGAATGAAAGAATCGGGAAAAAGAATGAAGAATGGGGGGGAGCATCAACTCAACAAGCTAGGAAAATATTTCAAGAGGTCTACCTCTAGCTTATTCCATACTCCAACCTTGCCCTGTACCTTCTGGCAGAGGTCTCCAACCATGGTGCTCACTTCATCAAAACTCAGGCCAACTCCCTGGGTGCCCAAAATGTCCACAATCTGCTCCATCTCCTTTCCCAGGTCCTCAAGTTTATCCATCCTTCTAGTGATCTGGGGGTATAATTCCTTTATCCGGGCCTTAATTGAGCTCCTTAAAGCTTCAATTGCCTCTGATTTCTTCTCTACTTTGGCCAAGACCCTGTCTCTCTCCACCCTATTCCCCTTGTTCTTTTCTTGGAACTCTTTTAGCTTTGCTTCAAGCGTGGCAACCAAGGAGCTCACCACCTTATCTCTGTCTATGCATGTATCATATGCAACTTCTACAAACTAGGCATCGACCTTAACCTCCTCTTTCAGTGAGTACTTGGCTATACTCTGCATAGTGAGTGCTACCACCTTCAATCGGTCCTCCTCTTTCAAGCATTGCATGCCACTTCTTCAGTAGACTCCAGGGCCAAGGGTCATCTCTCCATAGTGAGGATGCGTATGTTAGGTCTTCCATACACTCTAAGAGGGATGAGTACTTTTGTGTGGGTGGTGCTAAGTCTGGGTGCTTCAGGAGGATGGTGCCCTTGATAGACTCCATTTTCTTGTATACTTCCTACACCTTTACTTTTTCTTCCTTTAACTCATGCCTTAACTATGCGCTGATTAGTTCCTCCTATTTCAAGCTCTTGGCCTTCTCCGCTAGTTCTTCCTCCTTCTTCCCTAACTTCACCTCCAACATTCTAATCCTGTCATTGCAAACAAATAATCTAGCCTCAGTCTCGACTGTGACCTTGTTCAGTGCATTATAGACTTGCTCGTCTGAGAGCTCCTGAGCATTCACTAAGGGATTGACCCCCTTAGACTCTGGCAATGTGATGAGTGCTCCTTGGCAGACTTCAAAGTCTAGGCTCATTAACGTGGGACTCGAACGCCCAAGAGAGCATCTTCTTGGTTCTAGGGGTATGCACATCGTCCTTCTCAAAATACCCCATGGCTATGAGCCTCTCCGTGGGTATGGTGCTCTGGAATCGTGCACGTAACACCTTCCTTGTGTCATCAACATAGCCCATTACCTATCTCTGTTTTGCATCCAGAGTTCTTCTACCTGAGCACATGCCTTTGGGGAAGCTTACTGTCAGAGTAGGGGCCTCCTAGGCTATCATGTTCTTTTTCAATGTTCTCCTCCTTCCCCTCCTTTAGCACTATGTCCACGCTGTGCTCCAACTCTTGGTCTACCAAGACCTCGAGCATTCTTTGTGCTTCTCTCTCTGCCACCTCTGTGATCTACTCCTTTGTAAAACTTATGGCTCCCTCCTTTTCCCTGGCAACCTCCTCATCCTCCATGTCTTTGGCATCTTCCTCATCTTGTGTGCCCTTGTGCCGCATGAATACAAACTCTTGCTTCTCATCTCCACTCTCCTCTCCCGAGTCGTAGATGCTAAACACATGTGGATCTTGGTCTTTCTCTGTCTCTTCTTCCTTGCCACCATCTTCTTCACTTTCATCCCCTCTTCCGCCCATGTATTTCTCCAAGCTGTCGGTTGCCTCCGAGTCAGCTTCTTCATCAACCCTCTACTTTTTCCTGAGAGGTGGCTCCTGATCAGGGGATTCAGCCTTATCTTCTTCCTCAGGTGATTCTTCCTTGGAGATGAGTTGCCTAGGTGCCTCTACCTTTGGCATCTTCTCCTTCATCAGAAACTTTTTTCTCCATATGAAGTGCTAGGTTTAGCGATCATGGATGGCATGCTCACTGTCTGAGTAGTCTACACAACTGGTGCTTCTTCTTCTCCTCTCCCTCTTTTCTTGGACATTGGCTTCTTCTTCCCCAAGGGGTCTTCAGGTATGGAGACTTCATTCTCCAGATACGCACCCTTCTCGAACTTTGGCCTTATGCGCAAGTACACATGCGTGTCACTGATCCTCTAGCGATGGGGAGAGTCATTGGCCTTGTCATTTGAATCTCATGTGACACGTACTTTTCCACATACGCACACTTGCCGCCAGGGTAATTTAGCTTCTTTCTCATCTCCCTATGTTCCCGGTCCAGCCTACCTAGTTCCAGTCTTAGCTTCTTTGACTCTTTAAACCTGTTCACTCCCACTTGGAAGTATTGGGTAGTAAATGTGAAGGGGAGCTTGCACCAAGGGCTCCATGATTCATCTATCAGCTTGAATCTACCCAGGTAGTAGTGTTGGTAGACCGTGAATTCAACTTCTCCCTCAGTGGCTACTGGGATTTGTTCAGGGATTCTCCACTCTACCCCAAATGCATTCCTCAGGTGCATGTACCATTTTTCCAGCCATGCCTTGTGGGGTGCTGTCATTGTATCGCAAGCATATTTTTCAAACCTCTTTGTGGGTGAGGGATCCTCGGCAGGGTACTCCCATACAAATTTTTCTGGTGCGTCAGGCACCCCAATCTCCCTGAATATAATGGTGAGAAATATTTTTCCGAAGAGGATCATGTCCCCTTCCTTCACGCAACTGAAAATTTCCTTTGTGATGTATGCAGATAGGTTGTATATAGTTCCCTCTACAATCTTTCTGCAGACATGTAGCCAAGGTTTGTTGACCTGTGTCCATCTTTCCTGGCCATTCAACTTAGTTACCAGATGCGCAGCCATTTTCATTATGAGGTCCTTGATGTCTGAAATGTCATAGTACCATGACCCTTTCTTGCAGGCATACTCGGTGATGGTCTCTTGAATAGCTTCCTTGTCACCAAGGTCATCTTCTAGGCTATCTCCCTCACATATGAGGCCTATAAATTGTGAAATCAGCTAGGGAGTCACGCACATCTTGCGCCCTGCAAAGTGGAAGTAATCTTCGTGCACCCGTGACATCAACCACTGGTACAGGTGCTCTGGCTTTCCAAAATAAGGCAACTCATAGAGTTGCAATAGCCCTGCCTTCTCCATTTTAACCTTAACGTCATCATCATATATAGGAAAACCCTCAGGTGTTTGTTTGTTGGTGGGGCATACTAATTCCAATGCCATTTCTTTTTCTATTGTGTTCGTGTGGTGATTATAGTCACTAACAGGTATACTTCTCAAGTGGGATTCCCATTCCTTCCCCATCATCACCCCATCTGGGTATTGCATCTCTGCATACCATTCTTCATTTGTGTCTACCATGGGTTCTGGTTGTTTAGCCTTGGCTTTGCCCTTTCCTTTCTTGGGTGCCATGGTCGAGGTATTTTTATCACTCCTACCCTCTCCTTGTTATTCTGTCTTACTTCTTCCAATCCTCCAATCTCAGATTCGTGATACAACTCTTCTAACCCATGCCCTAGTTTGTCGAACCCTAACTAGGATAAAATCTTCACAAGACAACATTTCTTCACTCTCTCCATGCCCATGTAACCCCTTCTGGTTCACAAACTCAAACTGGCTACTTCAATCTCACAGATCTTCCTTCACTCGATCGAATCTGAAAGCCCTAGTTTATGGAACTCGCTTATATCTCAAACTCTTCTATTTCGTAAAGTAAAAATGAGAGTGCCCCGACCCTTTACTTATAGTTTTTCTCTTTTCTGAACATTAAATGCTACTTCACCTACCACCATACTTTGTTCATTTAATGTGGATTTTTCAAACAAATCCCATCTTCAGTGCCTTCCCTTACACCCAACCTGCATGAAAACTCCTCCAACCTTCTGGCATGCAACAAATCCAACCTGACAGGAGACTCTTACACACACGTAACCCACACCAAAGGCACTTCTTATGTCCTGATCCTTGCTCTCACCTACCTCATGTTACTTTCAAATGTGCTTTCTCCTCCTTAGTATGTGGGATCTACAAGTAGCTTTACCCTGGCACCAACCATTCTTCCATCTTCCTCTTTATATACCTCTTTCAACCCAGCTACTCAACAAGGCTTTTCAACACAACTTCCTTGGTACTTTGATCACGTGCTTCTTCACCTTTCTCCACCCCACACTTAAAGTGATGCATGGTCCTCTGCACACTTACAAATTCTCCAAAAATAGCAATAAGGTTACCAGCGCCCAAGGCACAAAACAAAACAACAACACGAAAGGGAAACACAAGAAAGGGAAAATGCATAAAAGAAACTTCTAAACTAACTGGAAAAACTACCTTATTTACAAACACCAAGAAGACTTATTTATAGTAGGGCTTCAGCCTACTCCCATTGAAGTGTCCAGGCAACTTCATCCCATCCAGTGCTTGTAACTGGCATGTGCCCAAATCAAGGATGTACGAGATTGTGTAAGGACCCAACCAATGGACTTTCAACTTCCCAGGATGGCGCAGAAACTTAGAATCATATAATAACACCATCTTCCCAACCTCAAACTTCTTGTTTCTAATATGGTGATCATGCCAAGCCTTTTGCTTTTCCTTTTCCACTATTTGGCTCCATCGGGCAAGTGATCATCTCTCATCCAGTTTCATTAGCTCATCAATTCTTTCTTCCAGTGCTTGTTCATTGGCTAACCCTCCTGCACGTGCTATTCACAGAGAAGGCAACATAAATTCAACCGAAAAAATAGCTTCCATGCCAAACACCAATTGAAAAGGTGTGGCTTTGTTTAGTCTTTTATACGTTGTCCTGTAAGCCCATAGTACTGCTGATACCTTGTCATCCCAATCAAGTCTTCCGACATCACAAATCTTGGTCAAGGTATGACTCAGTATCTTGTTGAATGCTTCCATGGTTCCATTTTCTTGTGGGTGATAGGGTGTAGTCTTGTGATGAGCTACCATGAACTCTGATAATAGGATCCTGATGGTCTCATTCAAGAAATGTGTACCTCTATCACTGGTCAAACTCAACGGACACCCATACCTCGTGATAATGTTTTCCCATAAGAACCTTGTCCACTGTTGCTGCCGTGTAATCTTTAGTTGGGGCTGCCTCTGCCCACCTTGTGAGATAATCTATGCAAGTGATGACATAACGTGACCCAATCCTATGCACTTGCTAGTGTAATAGGTCCTACAAAGTCTATCACCCACTTTTCAAAAGGCTCTGTGCTAGGAATAGGGTGCAAAGGCATTTCATCTCTCCTTCCTGGTTTTCCAATGTGCTGACAATGGTCACACACTTTACAATAATCTCTGCAATCCTTGTACAAGGTTTCCCACCATAAACCTACCATTAATATCTTGCACATGGTGGCATCACCTGCATAATGCCCACCCGCACTTCCTCTGTGTGCTTCCTCCATGATGGCCAGGTGCTCATGCTCTAAGACACACCTGCGCAAAACTTCATCACGTCCCAATTTGTATAAGTCTCCACTGATTAACATGTAGGGTGCGACACGTATGGCCAACTGCTTCTTTTCCAATGTCTTCATTCCATCTGGTGCCACACCTTCCTTTAAGAATACTACAATCTCCTCTAAATCCAAGGGCACGCACCACAACCTAAACAGTTGTGCATCTGGCATTGCTTCCTCAATACTCTGCATGTCCTCCCCTGAATCAATTCTTGACAGATGATCAGGTCCATAGTTGCTTTTTCCAAGTTTTACTACAACAGTGAATTCAAACTCTTGAAACAACAACACCCATCGACATATGCATCCTTGTAGAATAGGCTTGTTCACTAAATACTTCAATGCCATGTGGTCGGTGTAGAACACAAAGGGTGTTGCCAACAGATACTACCTAAACTTGAAGAGCACGTAGATCATTGACAATGCCTCACACTCGGTTGTGGTATAATTCTACTCTACTGGTGTCAGCTTCCTGCTTGCAAAATAGAGAGGATGATCAACAATCCCTTCACCTGGTTGTGCAAGCACTGCTCCAATGGCGGTCCCTGAGGCATCTACATGAACATGAAAGGGCTTGTCCCAAGAGGGAAACCATAAAATAGGCACGGTAATAAGCCTATCTTTTAATGTATCAAATGCCCTCTGTTGCGCCTCTCCCCAATGGAAGGAACTTTTATGTCTAAGCAGCTCCTCTAACAATGCAGTGATCTTGGCATATCCCTTAATGAATTTTCTTGTAATAGCCCACATGCCCAAGGAATCCATGCACTATGCTCTGGCTAGTAGGCTCCCTTAACCCCACAATAACTATAACTTTAGCGGGATCTACCAGCAAGCCCTCCTTACATATGATATGCCCCAATAAAGTCCCAAAGGGTGTAGCAAACACACATTTCTTAATGTTGAGGGATATCCTCAACTACCTACACCTCTCAAACATTAACCTCAAATTGTCACAATGGTCTTTAACCAGACCATATACTATCCAGTCATCCAAATAGACCTGAAGAAATTTATGGATGAAGTCCTGGAATGCTTGCACCACTATGCGTGAAAAGACAGCTGGCACATTCTTCAACCCAAAGGGCATGACCGTATATGCAAAACTTCCCCACTCGGTGGTGAAAGTTGTCTTTTCCTGGTCTTCCTTTGCAATCCAGACTTGGTGGTACCCTGAAAATCCATCCGTAAAGGAATAGATTTCACACCCAGTGACTCCTTCTAAAATTTCTTCAGTGAAGGGGGTTGGAAATGGATCAATGACACAAACTGCATTCAATTCCCTATAATCCACACAAATTCTAATCCGCCCATCCTTCTTGATGTTGATTACCATCAGACTTATCCACTCTGATTCTTCCACTGCCTCAATGATCCCAGAAGCTATCATTTTGTCTATCTCCTCCTTGACCTTTACGCACAAGTTGGGATTCATTCGGTAGGGCCTTTTCCTAACCGGGCGCACACCATCCTTCAGTTTTATCTTCATCTCCCCCAAGGAATGGTGAACACCTTTGAGCTCATGATACCCACATGGAAATAAATCCTCAAATTCACGCAACAGATCAATGATTTTTGATACTTCCTTCTCTGTCTAGTAATCCCCAATAATAGCTTCCTTAGGTTCTTCTTCTGAACCGATGTTAACTTTCTTCGTCTTTAAAGGCTCATGGTAGGCATGCACGCATGAGCATCTGCACTATCCACTACCTCACACGTCCCTACAAAATGGCTAACATCTAAGATTTCTGATTCCTCTCCATCAATCACATATACCAACTTTCCCTTCTCTTTTTCCAAACACGCGTGCTCAAGCTGTAACTCTTATGTTTCCTTTTCTTCTTCAAAACACGCCTCCAATCCTGGTTCACCTAGTAATTCCAACAACCTATCTTCCATCCTGGCACTATCCCCCATGGTAAGGTGCTTGATACCCTACAAGGCCTTATCAACCAATGGCTTGGTACTCTGATATTCAAAGGTTTGAATAAGGTCAGCCATGAGTTCTTGCCAATTCCTTGTCTGGCGGCGTGTCTCCGAATGAATGTACCATGTGCACGCGTAACCCTGCAGTGTAGAATACAACTTGTGCACCCAGAGGGATGGTGGCAAAGCTTCCACACCTTCTCTCCAAGACCCGTTCACACTCCTAGATATGGAAAGAGGTGGGCTCCTTCCCATGGTATTCCTTGATGATGGTGGGTACATTGCTCCTAGAAAATCTGACAGAGAGAGCAATTCTTACCTCGTGCCACTCTAAAAGGATCTCCTAATGTGTGGCCCACCACTGAGCTGCTGTGCCAAGCAAGACATAACTTAACATCTCCCTCCATTCCTTCTCATCCTTCCACTGAGCTTCTACCTCCTGCAAAAAGATCTCAGGGAAGGCTCCTCCTGAATACTTGGGTAGTTCTTTTCCTCCAAGGTGCCTAACCATGCACGCCTTTGTTACCTTGGTCACCGACCCTCTCAACTATCATCCCATTAATTCGTAAGTTCCATGCACCCAATTGTCACATGCCAGACTGGTGGTATCACTCACTGACTGAGCATCTTCAAACTAGATAACCCCGTTAGTAGGGTGTATCATCTCAGGGTCTCTGATTGAGCGCACATAAATCTTGTCTAGAACTTCTTCTCCCAATGGTTCAATATAGGGTGTCGACTTCCCATCAACCAAGGGTATAATGACCCATTCCTCCTTGTTCTCAAAGCTGATGTACCCTTTGTTGAACTGAAGGTCTGCATTGTTTTTGTAACACCAAGGATGCCCAAGTAGTGCTGGGAAATTGTTCCACCTCGGCAAGCACCAAGACTTTGAAGTCCCCAGTAAACTTGGCTCCCTGGATAGTAATAGCCACATCCTTCAAGACACTCGATGGGAATTGCCTTAGTCTTGTTTTCCATATACAACACATTCGAAGATGGCTATAATGCATGTCTTCCTATCTGATGCCATGCATCCAAAGTCAGAACATTAACCTCCGTGCCTATGTCAATGAGGATATTACTGAGGAGCCATCCATCTACAACTGCATTCAACGTAATCTCCTTGTCATAGTCAAGGCTATGAGGGGGAAGGTTCATGTGAAAGACCTATCTCTCATGCTCTTCTCCGGCGTGTGGTACCTTCTCTCTCAACCAGGATCCTAGCAAGGGAATGATATTCTCCTGCCTTAGCATTTTACACACCTCCTTGACCTCATCTAGGTCATCCTTTTGTGCCTCAACTCTCCTTCCTTGTTCCTCCCTCCTGGATTGCTCCTTTAGACACTGGATCTCCCCTTGTAAGCTCTGAATAACATCCATGGTGTCCTGATATATCTCCTTTTGATGCACGGGGTCTGGATACTTTCCATGAATGACCTCCTCCCTTGAAACTAGGGTTTTCTATCTTGGTACCTCTCTCACGCGCGTGGCTTCTGCCCTTGTTGTTACCAAGACAGGCTCCAAACCTTCATCCCGTGTTACCTGGGGCATCCACTATATGTCTACCTTCTTAATACTGACCATTGCAGTGCCCTTGTCCTTCCGGTGCTTCTGATTCATGTGCTCAAATAATTCTGGGCACTCCTCATACTTATGCTTCTTTCCGCACCATGAGCACTGCAATAGGTCCGGGCACTCACACTTGTAATGTTCTGTAGATCCACAGTTGAAACATGTTCCATGGGAACTCACTCCTTCCTCCTCCGCAGTTACCTCGACCACAAAATCCTCCTCAAAAACCTCTTCCACACGTGCCTCCATCTGTGCGCTCCTCATAACGGCGATCATTATCCTTGGAACCACTGGCAACGCTAGTTTGGCACACCCCATGATCAATGGCCTCATGGATCTGATCAATGAGCCTACAGTCCTTAGTGTCATGGGTTGTAGAGGTGTAAATTTTAAGTAACAAGATACATTCTTCCTGATCATGCACTACAGTAAGGGACATCTACTTGCATCATGGTCCCCATGAAAAATTTCACAATCCACTGTCAAAGCACGTACCATCCTCCAGGGGAAATTATCCTTAACGTGTCCCTCTATTTCACAATCTGTGCACCACAAACCACTACGGGTCTCATGGGCTGTGTTCACAGATAATTTTTCCAACTATTTTTCCATAGCAGCAATCTGAGCCTCCAAGAATGGGCTAACACCAGTATCAATACTACCAACAGCCTCGGCGTGTAAGGTAGCTTCCAATGCTTCGCACGGGTCTGTAAAAGTTTTATGAGACAAGGCCCTTCTAAAAGGGGTGATCAATCCTCCAACAAACCACTGTGCATGCTGAGAAGGATGGATATCATATGATAATTTAGACAAGAGAGTTTTAAAGCGTGCATCATACTCCCGCACACTCTCTACCATTCCTTGTTGAATCTCCTTCAAAGCACTGATGCTCTTCTACTCAAACTCAGGGATGTGGAACTCTACCAAGAATGCATTCTTTAAGGTAGTATAGTCCACCACCATTTGATGAGGGTCATACTTCCTATACCAGCTATGTGCACGCCCTTACAACGTGGTTACAAACTAACTAGCCTTCCATTCTGGGGTTATGACACCCTTCACGTGCCATAGTAGTTCACACTTGTGAACATGTTCCACAACATCCTCAATGCCCCTGTAATCTGGAAAATGCAGAGACATTTCAAAGAATACTTGAGGTGGTGGTTGGGGTCCCTGTCCTCCCAAGCCTGAGCCTTGGTTCCCTCCGGTGTTTCCTCCACCGCCTGATCCACCAGGTCCTATGCCTCCAGAGCCACCAGATCCACTAGAACCACTGGGTCCAATAGGGCCTGTAGGAGCTGTGCCAAGCACCCCCATAGTCCCACTGAACTATGCACCGATGGTCTGTGATAGCGCTCCACTACCACTACTTTGTCCCACACCACTCCCTGATGTGAGACCGAAAGCTTGTACACTGGCTCCTTGTCCAAAGACTCCTCCAAATACTGGAATATGTGTAGCCATAGAAGAAGGGACTGTAAAATTATATCTCCTAGGCACGGATCTATCTCTTCCACCGATATCAACTGGGTCAATAACACTTCTTCCTGGTTTGGGAAATCCAAGTGCCAGGGCTCGGTCACTGGGTGGGTTCAGATATGTGCTAATGACTCTCCTTTCTCCATGTGACTAACTCTCACCAGAATCCAAAGGGGTCTCCCTCACACACTTGCCAAGATGGGGTAGCACAGACTACTCAGGTTCCACATCCTCATGTGAACCTCAACTCCTTCCCACAACGTCTGTCTCTATAGATCAATCACACTAGCAGCTTTACGTCATCGAGAAATATCCATTTCACGTGCTTCACTATACTTGAGCCATCTCTCTTCCCTATCCTTCTCTGTCAGGATATCTACCATCTTCCTCCACCCAAGTTCCCTTACCCAATGCTCAGAATGGTTTAGCTGGCCATTGGGAAAGCCTCTAAACTCATGGTAACCATCAATATCTTCATAGCTAGGGGAATAACACGTAGAAATGTTCCTCTAGGTTCTCACAGAAATTCAAACTCAGCAACCTCTAGACAAGAATACATGGAAATGGTGTATTCTAGAGTGTAACTAGTTAGTACTCTTCTCCACCAATGATCTACAGCATGGGTCCACGTCAGATCTGCATCCTGCAACCTTTGGTAGTCTTCTTTGGTCCATACATGTGATCCATAACACCAACTTGATCTAGACGCATAGGCTGAAAGCCATTCATATAGTTCTACTGGGAAGCAGCAGAAGAAGGTCTCATACAGATCATGGTAGAGGTTCTCTTCTACCCATCTACGTGCATTAAAATCAGGTCCAGTGTTGTATCTCTGAGAAAATTCATCCTCCATGCTCTTGAACCATGATTCAACAATTTCCAATGTCAACCGCTCTGTCATTCCTCATTACATAGATCATGATGTATGTTATATCCCACTACAACTTCAAAAAGAGGTCCCGGCAATGGAACCAAGATGTAGTCATTTTTACTCCTATCACAAAAGGAAGGAACCCCATGCACACCAGCCTATCACCCAGCAGAAGCTGAGTGCTCACCGAGGCACGCAATAGTACCGAGTCTCTCTTTTATGTGAGTTTAGTGGGAAGCATCATCTATGATTAGTGTAAGAGTTCTTAGGAGGGAGGTTGAGACAAACAAGAACCATAGGGCTCAGAACAGCCTCTAGATCCTTGCAGTCACTTCAGACTGAGTGCTTTAACAGAATCCAGAACATATATTATAACAGAAAGAATTATACAAGCATTCATACATAGCATGAAAGGAAAGAGAACTCATATGAGAGAAAAGTGCATTAAAACCATTGATATCCATGTCTATTTATAACAGGTAACCTCATTATATTCATTGATTCATTACAGAGTGTCACAGAGAGTAGACCGCAGTCATGCATATCACTGGACGTATGTAACTAAGCTAACAAAAAAAGAAAAATTACAACTCCATGCTTAGTGCATTCTTTCCTGAATACAAATATCCACTCACAGTAATTTTACAGAGCTCCGCTCACTCTCTAACCCGCTATACCTCGTACTTCTAGATCCCTATCTTTTACTCCGCAGGCACTTGTATTTATAATTCTCCTACACTACCAACTCACCTTCCAGCGTCCTCAGATCTGGTGCCAAGTGTCAAATGTGGTCCATGTAAGCATGCTTCTGCAGGCCTGAGCTTTCCACTTTATCTCATGATGTTCTTCTAGAAGATTCCATATGGGGCATGCTCTTTCTTGGGCTAGCCTATCGCTAGGCTGGCATCTTATCCACGTGCAATTGATCACGCTTTTCACGTGTTCTACCATGGGTGCTCAAATTGACTAAGTCCCGAGCCTCCTTTCACATGTGCATGCTATGTTCTTCCCTAAGCCTTTCTCTCGCGTGCTTTTACCTTGCGTACCTTTTCATAACTGGAACCCTACGCACCCACATGCCTTCATACTTGGTTAAGATTACAGGGGTCCATTCTTGTTCAAACAATACAACTGAGTATGAGGCTTTAATCCATGGGTTTCATTGGGAAAAAAATACAGGTATTAAAAACTTGCAAGTGTTTGGGGACAGTGAGTTAATTTTCAACCAGGTTAGAGGACAACATGTTGCTAAGAATGATCTACTCAAAGCTTACAAGCCTTGGGTATGGGATCAGATTGAATACCTTGAAGAATTCAATATTCATACCATAACGTGGAAGAAAAATGAGGCCACGGACATGCTCATAGCAAATGGAGAAATATTTGATGTGGTGGATAGTATCAAGAGAGATAAAGTGCAACCACATATTCATGTCATTGTAAGGCCAGTTGTACCAGATAACAACATAACTAGAAGGCATTTTAGAATGATCAACAGATCATTAATTTTTTATAGGAGGCTTAGTTCTTAGCTAAAAATCAGGAAAAAAATGAGCAGTAATATAGGAATCAAATAGTGGAGCTACAGATAAACAAATTACCAAAGGGTTTAGTGATTTTAGAGTGAATATTCAACCCAAATGATCAATTCTGAAAATATAAGAACAAAATTTAAGTCAAAAAGAAGCATTCTAAGCCCATTTCGGTTGGAGAAGGTAAGAGACGCTTCAAATAGGAAAGATGTGTAGTGAACAAGAAAAGTATGACCTTGTGCAACTTTTCCAGGAATTCCCAAATGTTTTCATGTGGAGCTATGAGGATTTGAAGGATTTTAACCCAAAATTGACACAACACAGCATTGACTTGAATTTAGAGGTTAAGCCTCTCAAGAAAAAGCAAATTTCGGTCAATCCTCATATAGAACTTCTCATGAAGAAGGAGCCAAATAATATCATTGAGGAGAGTATGATTTTCCCGATCAAGAACTCAAGTTGGCTGGAAAATATGGTGCACGTTAGGAAAAGGAATGCGGAAATTAGGATGTGCATGGATTTTTCAGGATTTAAACTGGGCCTCCCTAAAGGATCACTATCCACTACCCTCCATGGAGCAAATTCTGTAGGTAGTGGCTGGTTCAGAAATATTCTCCCTCTTAGAAGGATATTTGGGCTATAATCAGATTATGGTGAAAGAGGAGGATTAGTTAAAAATAACCTTCACCAAAAAAAGGGGCACCTATGCCCAAAGGAAGATGTCATTCAGGTTATCAAACACAGGAGCAACATTTCAATGAGAAATGGAAATGGCATTTAAGGGGCTGTTAAATAAAATAGTGATTATCTATCTTGATGACATCACTACATTTTCAAAAATGATGAAAGTCACCTCTTTCATCTCAGACAGGTCTTCTAAAGGTGCACGAGGTTTGGAGTGTCCTTGAACCCCAAAAAGTTAATATTTCTGGCATATGAGGGTAAAATTATAGGCCATATCATGTCAAAGGAAGGATTGAGAATTGATTTGGAGAGGGTAGAAGCCATCCATGCTCTACCATTACCAAGTCATAAGAAGACTCTCCAAAGCTTCTTGGGGAGGGTAAACTTTGTTCGTAGGTTTGTATCAAATTTTTCTGCTCTTGTGAAGCCATTAATAATTATTCTGAAAGAGAATTTGGCATTCAAATGGACAATGGAGGGAAAATATAGTTTTGAACTTAAGAAGCAGGCCATATCTCAAGCTCCAACTCTCATTAATCTATATTTCTCCAAAGACTTCTTTCTATATTCCTTCGGTGGTTCGGACACCATCTCTTTAATATTGGGGCAACAGAGTAAGGAATGACTAGAAAAACCTATTTCATTCTTCATCCAAGGCCTTATGGACTATGAGGTAAGATATTCATTCATTCAGAAACATTTCCTTTCCATGCTTAGAAGTTTGAAGTTCAGACATGTAGTGTCAAATAATAGGATTCATCCACTAGTAACACATGTTGGTATAAAATATTTTCTTTTAAACATGGACCTCAATGAAAAAGGGATGGCTGGGTAACCAAGGTCATGGAATATGACATTGATATTAAGGTGACCCGAAGACTTACAGACAATCTTTATCAACAAATGACAGTGAATTGATTTTAAATTTGTTTATCTCATCCAAGATGAAGGATCTTCTTGAAACAAAATTGAAAATACCATCACAGGGACAAGATCCTAGGTGATTTCACAAGATTGTGATGGGAATGAAATAAACTATTTGTAGTCATTCTGAGACAAAACAAACACAAATCGCTAGAGATTAGACACAAATTAATTTCAAATTTGCTTGGATTCATCAATAGGGGAAAGCTTCTAGAGAAATCTCAGTGCTCGTCAATGGCTCTACATATGTAACCAACTTGACATGATGGAAAATCTAAAACAAAAGAAAATAACAGGTTATCTCAGTTTTGGCCTCTCGTAAAGATGACTTTCTCAAAATTTCCCTTAGGAACTCAAACTCTGACCATTTGCAAGAGTAATCTCATTGCATTTATACATTTTGCTCACTCAATTCCCCCCCCCAAAAGAGAAGAATATTCAAGGGACCTTTGCTTGTTAACAATTTGTTTTAGAAAACAGACTTTAAAAAATTCAAACCCGAAAGCTGCCAGGTGGACCAATTATGAACTGATCATGTCTCTTGGGCCCTCAAATAATGACTAGGATGCCATGCCATAACCTCTTTGGGGTCCTTCTAATCATTCTGAATATGTCATGCGAGAAATCCTATTTTTTATCATTTTCCGGAGACTCTGCACAGCTGGACATGACAGGTAATCCTTTTCTCTCTCGAGGTAACACATTTTCCATCTTTTGCGCCTACACTTTCATCATTTTATCCCTTTTCCCTCTCTTTCATATACAATTCTGCCTCACATCCATCACCTCTGGCATTTCCCATTTTTGCAAGTGCCTGAGCAACTCCAACTTCAAAATATCGACCTTAACAATCCTTTGATTCAAAATTTAATTTTTAAATCCATTTAAAGGCACCTGACAGATAGAGACAATAAATAATTTCATCAAAGAACAATGAAAAACAGTGCGTATTCATGTCTCCAGGAGTCTTGGAGCAAAAATGATGAAAAAATAGGTGAAATGCTAAAAAACCATTGATCTTGCCCCTTTTGCACTTTATATCACTATCGTCCATGTGTTTCCTTGGTGCAACTGCAAAGGAGAAGCACACAGGCAAGTCTCGAACAAACGTGAGCCTTCCATGTACCCTGGGCCCAAGAAAAACACCATTTGGCCTTTGAAAAATCTTGGTGAAAAAAGGAGCTAGTAGAAGCCTCCAAGTGTCCTTATGGTGCTTCATCAAAATAAAACTTAGGTGTCGGTCCCCAAATAGGCGCAGTCCCTCCACATGTCCCAGGCCTATAGAAAGTTGCTTGAAAAGTCTAAGTATGGGAAGAACCAGTAGAAACCTCCAATTTCTCCATGGTGCAGCTTCGAGATGGTGCCCAAGAGTGGAGACCCTGAACAAGCACGAGCTCACCGCGTGTCCCAAGCCTTAGAAAATTGCTTTGAAAAGTTTAAGTACAAAGCGGAACCGGCAAAAGCCTCCACATTTCTCCCTGTCGCAAATGTTAAGGTGGGACCCTGAGGTGGATCCTCAAATGAGTGACAACCCTCCACGTGTGCATGGTCCACCAAAATTGTACCATCCTCATTAAAAAATTTCTAATTCCGGGCAAAGTAGAAAAAACCTTCATGTGTCCCCTTGATGCAACTCCAAGGCCAAACCAAAAGGTGAATTTTCAAATGAGCGTCGTTCCTCAAAGTGGACAAGTTTTGGGTTAAAGAGAGCCTTAGAGTTTTTAGAGTGTCCCACCAAGCAATATCCAGCCAAAAGGGCCACATTTACACTTATGCTATGATGTAAATTTGACCAGGAAAAATACATATGTCAAACTGTAAAATGCAGGAGAATCGCCAGTTGAGCCCGGAAATGAATTTTTTTTATCAAGGACAGAGAAATTGGAAATGTTATAAGGCTCAAATATGATCCTCCGAGCTACATCCAATGACGTCTCCACAGGTATTTGGGACAAAAATGATATGGACAACAAAACGTGACTGTGGAAAACAAAGGGAAAGGAAAAGCCCAAGTTACGACCAAGTTTCAGACTCTTTCATATGGACAAAGGAATGAAAAACAAATTATGGGATTTTAAGTGATCCTTGACCAAGAAAGTAACCTATCATGGTAGCCAAATGGAGGACAGAGTCTTCAAGCACCAATACGGGGAAACAAAAAACATATCAGAGGCTACAAACTGAGGAATTTTAATGACAAACGGGGTGAAACTAATTTAAACACCAACATTAGATCCGACTCGGGGATGGGCAATCCTTGTGAGAGCCACAAGAACAAATAGCAGACCAAGTGCCAAAAACTGACCATTGGGAAATGAAGTCAAATAATAATCATGTAGAGTAGAAAAGCAATAACCGTCCTCTAAAAAATGAACCAAGAAACCAGCAAAACCAAGTCACCAAAGACCAGAACAAAAAAAAACACAAAAGTAGAACGAGAAAAAAGATCTATACACTGTATAAATGGAGTATACATTGATTATGAAAAATAAATCATGGAAATGTTTCAAATGTTTGCCATTAATAGGCAATTCAAGCAGTTCCCCATCTAAGTCTTTTAGGAAGAAGGTATTTTCACCAATTCGAATATCAATTAAATAAGGGCACATCCACAATGCATCAAATTTACCATGCTTGCCCTTATCTTCATGCCTACTATCCCATAAAATCTCAAGAACCTAATGCTGAAACCTCTGGGAATCACCTTTTTGTCAAATAGCTTCTTTAACTTTTTATCTGAACTTCACATGCCGCTGATGGGATGCCCTTCTTTCTTCATCTAACTCAATAATCTAATTGATTTGAGCATCATATGGACTAACTTCTTGATCTTCAATTTGTTAAACAAACTGAAATGAAGACAATTGTAAATGAAGGGGCAGTAAAGCCAGAGTTCCATATACTAACTCAAATGGGATCTTACAAGTAGCTCTCTTGACAATGATTCTGTCAGCCCAAACATCAAACTTCAGTTGCTCACCCCCAATTCCTTTTTTTCAGCTCCAAGTTTCTTCTAATGATCTTCAACAAGTTTTTATTTATGGACTCAACTTGTACATTTCCTTGGGGATTGTAGTTAGAAGCATATGTCAAATTGATCCCATACTCTTTACACATTTCCACCAAAGGTTTGGCTTTGAAACTCATGGCATTATCAGCAAAAAATTTAGCTGGCACTCCAAATCTGCATATGATTTGATTTAGCATGAAGTCCATGATAACTTGGTGTGTTGCCTTCTTGGTGGGGATTGCTTCTACCCACTTAGTGAAATAATCAGTGGCCACAAGAATCCATTTATGACCACCATTGGAAGGATCAGAAATTTCTCCAATGAAATACATTTCCCATTGTCTGAATGGAGTTTCAACTGACACAGGCTGCAAAGGAAGGGAGCCTGAAGCCTTCATTCTTCAGAAGAAACATTGGTAACTTTCACATTTTCTAACCAATAGAGTTGTATCTTTGAAGAGAGTTGGCCACCAATAACCAGACCTCAAGATTTTATGTATTGTAACTCTGCCAACAAAATTTCCTCCACAGACTCCTCCATGGAAATCAACAATTATTTTGGGGGCCTCATCTTCAGTAATGCATCTCAAGAGCACTCCCATGGGGGTTCTTCCAAGCTAGCCCAAAATCAGTAATGATATACTTCTGAGAGGCTAACTTAAGAGCTCTTTTCGTATTTTTACTCAAATATTCAGGGAAGCATAGATGTCTGAGATAAAAGATTATATCCCTGTACCATTCAGAACTTACCAACATTTCAAGGACATCTACCCTTTCTCCTTCTATTTCATTCACCTCAATAATTTGCAAGTTTCTCTCAGCCATAAGCTTAGGTAGGTCCAAACCTCTTACCAATTTCGTAGTTTGGATATCCATGCCATACTCCTGCAACTTGTTCACCCATCTACATCTTTTCCTTAAGACCTCCATCTCTTACAAGATGTCTTTCACCATGGTGTGGGGAACATAAGCAACAACTTTAGAGCTCAAGATATAGGGTCTAAAAACGTTTGTTGCTTTCACCAAGACAAATGCTTACTTCTCCATGGTGGTGTACTTCAACTCAGCTCCCTGTAATCCCTTACTGAAAAAGACAATTGGTCTCTCAACCCCTTTATCATCCTTCTGTAACAAAACATATGCAATGGTGTTTTCTAAAGAAAAAGAAAACACTTGAAAAGGCTTCTTATAATTTGGAGCTGCTAAAACAAGAGCATGCTTTAGTGCTTCTTTTATCCCATTGAAATCTTGAATGGAAACTTATTCCCACTTGATAACTTAGTCCTTCTTCAACATGCTAGTAATGGGGATGGTCAGCTTAGAAAATTAGACACAAATCTTATGATAAAGTTTATTTTCCCAAAGAAGGATTGATTCCCCTTCTTAGTTCTTGGAATTGGAACCTTGCTGATGGCTTCCACTCTCTCTAGATCTATCATGACCCATTCTTTTGATACAATGTGACCAAAAAACTTTTCCTTTTACAGTCCAAAGTGGTACTTCTTGGGATTCAATGTTATGCCATACTCTCTACACCTTATCAAAATTCTCTCCAAGTGTTGCAAGTGATCATTTCTATTTCTTGAAAACACAGTTACATCATCATGATAAACAACAATAAAATCATTGATATAACCAGCAAATGCTACATCCATTGCTCATTGGAAAGTTGCTCCAGCATTCATTAAGCCAAAATACATCTTGACATAAACATAAGTTCCCCAAGGAGTAGTAAAGGCAGTCTTTATTCTTTCTCACTCTTTCACAACAACTTGATAATAGCCAGAGAAACCATCTAGAGTGGATAACAATTCAGAACCAGCTACCAATTTTTGCATATTGTCCATGTTTGGAAGAGGATAATTATCTTTTAGTGATGCTTTATTCAGGTTCCTCAAGTATACACACAACCTTATATCACCATTCTTTTTTCTAACAGGCACTAGGTTTGCAACCCAAGAAGAGTACCTTGTAGGCTGAATGATCCCTACATCCCTCAACTTCTTCAGTTCTTCTTCCATCTTCAAAGAAATGAGTGGATTGATGGGTCTCTATTTTTGCCTGAAAGGCTTGGCATTAGATTCAAGAGGAATCTCATGTTGGAATAAGTCTTCCCTGTATGCCTTCAACTCAGAGTAAGATCAAGCTAGGCAGTCTTGATATTTCTTTAGCAATTCAATATAGGACTGCTTCTCTTAACCAAATTTTTCGTGGCTTTTCCTTTATACCAAGGTCGTGCTCTTCCACATCTCTTAAAATAAACATATTTCTTTTAATAATGCAATCAATATTATCAAAGTTCGACTCAAGAGCCACAAAACCTCTGGGAATCGTTTTTATCTTCAATTGGATGATGTCTTTGCCAAATAAAGTTTCCTTTCCTTCAGCAACACACACCATTGATTCCCAATCTATATTTTGGTCAGCAAACTCACCTTGGTTCTGCAGAAACCGTTTCACCTGGGCATCTTTATTGAACACTTGCTAATTTTTAACTTTATCAGGGACATATGGCCTTGTTAGTACTTCAACATCATACTCACAAAATGGAGACATGACACAATTCCCAAATTTGGATCCTAGCACTACTAACTTGTCTGCAACAACATTAAACTTTCTATCATGGTGTACAATATTAAAAGAGTAAAACATTTCAATCAAGTCCTAGACTGCATGCTTGTATTGTTTCATTTTCTGATTTTTAGTAGCATACAACTTTCTAATTTGCTTGACAATCAATTTTGAATCCTCTTTGACAATGACATCCTTTATACCATATTTCCATGCAATTCTCAAGCCTAATAACAATGCTTCCTATTCAACAATGTTGTTATTGCATTCAAAGTTAAGTTTGAAAGAAAAAGACAAACTCTTCTTGGCATGGGAAATCAGAATAATGCTAGCACCATTTCCAAACTCGGAACAGAATCCATCAAATAACAAGGTCCAAGGTAAACCCACTTGTTCAAGACATTTACATTGATCAATCTTGTGCTCCTTGCCATCATCAAACCCCACAAAGTTATCTGCATCTACATCAACATATAACACTTCATAAGAAGCATTATTTGGATCTTCAATGAGGTGCAACATTTTTTTCTCTCCATACAGCTTTACAAGGCTGCCTTCAATTGGAATGAAGGAAAAAGACATATCCATCTGAAAACTTCTACGAACACTTACAACCCACTTTCTTGATAACAGCATGCCCCATTTGGTAGGATAATCAACAATGACAACATCAAGTTTCAGGTTCTTACCCGGATAAGCTGTAAGTTGTACCACCAAACCTTTCACACACCCTACAATTGGGACCTCTCTAGAATCCACTGCAGTACACTTGCCATAAGCTGCTGTCACTTTAATGTTCAATTCATTCATGACTTCCAGAGGCATAACATTGCATGATGCTCCGGAGTCAAACATACAATTGTGTAGCAGTCTGTCTTTAACAACCAGTAATGTAAAAAATTGGTCAATATTTATCTGAGACTCAACTAAAGATGTCCCCAAGTAGACCTCAGGTGGTTCACTTATCTCCTCTAATGCTGGTGGTTTTTCTAGGTCTACAATGGTTGGAGGAGGAGTATTTATATTATTTATATTTCTGCCTTGGGCACTCCTATCTTATTCCAATCCCAAATACTCAAAAGCCCTTTTCTTATGCTCAGAGAATCCTAAGTTGTTCCATAATTGGGATAGAAATCTTGATCTGACTCAAGACTTGGACAATTTCATAGGAAATGTATTTGGGCAAAGCAACATTTGGAGAAAGGTTGACTAACTCATCAGATGACACAAGGTTTTTAACATTTTGGGCTTGGACAGGAACACCATTTCTACTTGAGACAACAGGGCCTTTTCCAGATGCATCTTTCTTTGGAGTCTATTTTGGGACATTAGTGAGAATGGGGTATTTGTTTTAGCTTGAGGCCTCGCCCCTTTGACAATTTTACTTCTTGTGTTATACTCTTTTTCTTGGGCCATAACATCATTCATTAGTAGTTGTCTATCCTCTTCTGATGGGATTCCTCCATTGTAATTCTTCATCATTAAAGTTCTTAAGTATTCAAAATCATTATTAGGAAGTTAAAATGCTTGTACCATATCTATTTCTAAAGTATGACAGGGAGGAAGAAGATGGTACCTAGTGGATGCAATCCCATAAAACTTGTCAGTAGTTCGAGCACTTATAACTTTAGTTGAATTCACTCCTTGTTGTGAGCTTGTGGAGCAGTCCACCATGCATGCAAAATCATCATCATTAGTATCATCACCATTATCAACTTCTTCAACTTGTCTGATCTACTTCACATGGCAGGATGGGGCAAGAAAACATTTATCACACCAATCAATTTCATTGGTCTTCATTCAACAACAACAACCCTGGCATAGTAAGAGGTTCAAACACCATTCTATATTCTATGTAGCTTGGGGCTGTCTATTTCCCAGGGTTCCTTTACCTCTGTCATCAGGTCTCTAATCACCCCTAAGATGATTTTTAAATCTGTCATGATCCTTGTTTCCTTTTGTTGGCCTTGTAGAACCTTCTACCCCAATTCCTTTCTCTTCCAAGGATAGCTTAGTAATGAGATTTATTTGACAACCCTTTCCAAAGTCCTCATAACTTCCTCGAGATCCACAACCTTATTTTATTGAGGCTTTTCATGGTTGATCAATTTAACACCCTCCCTCTTAGGAGGATATCCAACTGCCTTAATGTTTTTCTCAATTTACAGAGCCATGGTAAGGGCATTTCCTCAGAGTCCCAAGGTTACTTATCTCTCAAATAGTAAGCAAGCTTTATTATCAAATGCATCTGAATACTTTATCAGACATGATTCATCACATGGCCTCAAATTAATAGGAAGTCTTCTCAATGTTTTGTTAAATCTAGTGTTAAAATCATGCACTGATTTATTAGGATTCTTGTTTATATTTTTAAACTTTGATAAAAGAAACCTAAGGTATGTTTAATCACCGTACTGCATCCTAAAATCATTCTTCATCTCTGTCCAAGAGTCAATAGAATTATCTGGTGGATATTTATACCAGTCCCTTGCATCTTCTTCTAGAGTATAGATAAATAATTTAGTGTATACATCATCAAACTCTATTTCAAAGTCTTCCATCATATTGACAAAGAGTTTCAAGTGTTGATCACCAATTATTGAATTATTTCCTTGAAACTTAGGAAATATTGTTTCTTACATCATGTGGAACAACATTTGGATAGCGAATCATGCCTCTAAAACTGATGCAACCAAAAGTATTAACGAAAAATGGAGGTCTAGGTGGAGGATGATCCATATTGTTCTGAGGAGGTGATCTTACAGGAGAAATAGAATGATGAGGAGTGAGGGGTCTGAGTGGTACAGGGATACAATTTTCAGAATGATTTCCCTCTAAAGGTTTTGTCTCTTGGAAAACTCTATTAGATTTTGAAAATACAGGGGAAAATTGAGGAGTAAAATGTTTCAAATACAAATGAAGGCCCTTCTCTAGATGGATAATTTAATTCAACAAAGAGACTACCTGATTTAGATTCGCTTGAGGAAGTGTTGCAATCTTCGATCATAGGCTGATCAGTTTCACCAATGGAGATCTCCTTTCTTGATGCTTGATCTCCAACAACCTTCTAGATTCTTCTTCCTTCTTAAGTCATCCTTCCCAGTTCTGGAAAAAAAATTCTGGTAGGGTCTCTGGCGAAGAAATATCTTCTTCCTTTCAGCTTTGCAAAGCTTAGTTATAAATTACAATTGAAAGAGGTCAAGACACTGGAATTTATCAAAATTTCATTCAATACGGAGTCGCCACTAAGGATTTTCATCTTAGTTGTGCAAGTTCACAAAAATTGGTCTGTTAGATTTCTGTCAATGCTAAATTAACACAAAGCTTACAAGATCTTCTCTTCTTTTACCCAAATTTATCACTGGTGATACAAATATTAATGCAATAAGTGTATAAGCTGGAAATATTGCACTCAGAACTCACAACATTAAACAATTCTTACAGATCTGAACAAGTAATGATGTTTCAGCAATGTATTTGCACTTTAAAAGATGTAAAAAGCATTACTAGGGTCTGTACATGTACACCTTTGTTCAAATACTTTCAAAGAGTTCCTAAAAACGGTGCCACGAGTGTTGGTATCCAAATTTGTTCTCCTTTTCAAGCCAAGCAGCAATACAGATTTTAAAGGGAGCTTAGAGGAAGATAGATCATAGTGTGTGTCATTTTGTAGCCGGGGAGGAGATCTAATTGGCCCTTTCTTACTAAAATTTGTGGAGAGATGGATAACACCTTTTAAAGGACTTGACCTATCCTCACTACTTTAGGTTGTGCCTCTTCAACCATGGTGAGAGGACCCTTAGTGTAACCTTTGTTTGATGAAGGAGATGGAGATATCCTTCTTTTGTAAAAATTCTATGAAGAGAACCTTGGGAAAATACGGTCAATACTCCATGATTTAACACTTAAGAGTTTTCACTTATAAATGATGGAGATATTTCAACACAAGACTAAGTTTACTAAAGACATTAAGAAATCTTGATTGTTCTGTATATTTTTGCAAGTATATTTTGTTTCTTTGTTGATACACAGGGCAAACAAGGGTAGTTCAAGATGGATAAATGTTTTTTAAATGATTTTGATAGGAGATGAAGTAGGATAAAGTTGATTATACCATATCTTCAAAGGGAATTCAAAACAATGAAAAACTCAACAACAGAAAGCTTAAGAACAGTTAATACGTTCCTTCAACAGAAGGTGTGCTTCAATGGAGGCCCAGATTAGCAATTTTTCACATAATCTTTGAGACTCTAACATGAAAGCTCGAATTGAAAGACTCAATTAAACACCAAAATCTCTGATCAATCATGCCTAAGGTACACCCGAAGACTTACAAACAATATTTATCAACAAATGATAGTGAATTGATTTTAAATTTGTTTATCTCATCCAAGATGAAGGCTCTTCTTGAAATGAAATTGTAAATACCATTAAACTGTCATAGAGACGAGATCCTGTGTGATTTCACAAAGATTTCAATATAATATTGCAATGGGAACAAAATAAACTATTTAAAGACATTATGAGAAAAAGTAGACACAAATTTCTAGAGATTAGACACAAATTAACTTCAAAATTGCTTAGATTCATCAACAGGGGAAAGCTTCCAAAGCAATCTCAGTGCTCGTCAATGGATATACATATGCAACCAACTTGACACGATGTAAAATATAAAATAGAATAAAATAATAGGTTATCCTAGCTTGGTCTCTTTAGAAGACAACTTTCTCAAAAAAATTATAACAAATTCAACCTCCAACCATTTGCAAGAATAATCTCATTGCATTTATAAATTTTTCTCACTCAACTTCCCCCCTAAAAGAGAAGAATATTTAAGGGATCTTTGCTTGTTAACAATTTGTTTCAGAAAACAAACTTTAACAAATTCAAACCTGAAAGCTACCAGATGGACCAATTATGAACTGATCACATCTCTTGGGCCCTCGAATAATGACTAGGATGTCATGCCATAACTTTTTTGGGGGTCCTTCTAATCATTCTGATTCTTTCATGCGATAAATCCCCTTTTTAATCATTTTCTGGAGACTCTGTATAGATGGACATGACAGGTAATATTTTTTACTCTCAAGGAAACACCTTTTCCATCTTTTGTGCCTACACTTTCATCATTTTATCCCTTTTCCCTCTCTTTCATCTGCAATTCTGCCCCACATCCATCTCCTCTGTTATTTCCCATTTTTACAAGTGCATAAGCAACTCCAACTTCAAAATATCAACCTTAACAATCCTTTGAATCAAAATTTAAGTTTCAAATACATTCAAAGGCACCTTACAGATAGAGACAACAAAGAATTTCATCAAAGAGAAATGAAAAACAATTTGTATTTACGTCTCCAGGAGTCTTGAAGAAAAAATGGTGAAAAAAAGGTGAAATGCACAACAATCGTTGATCCTACCCCTTTTCCACTTTATATCACAGCCGTCCATATGTTTCCTTGGCACAACTGCAAAGGAGAAGCACAAAGGAAAGTCCCAAACAAGCACGAGCCTTCCATGTACCTTGGGCCTAAGAAAAATTCCTTTTGTCCTTTGAAAAGTCTTGGTGAAAAAAGGAGCCAACGGAGGCCTCCACGTGTCTCAAATGGAGCATTTTGAGATGGTCCCCAAAAGCAGAGACCCCAAACAAGCACAGGCTCAACATGTGTCTCAATCCAACAGAGTCTGTTAAAAAATTTGAAGGTTCAGCGAAAGGCACCATGTGTCTAGGGTCCGAGACATTTTTCTTTGGCCGTTGAAAATTCCAAGCAAAGGGCAGAGTGAGTAGAATCCTCCAAGTTTCCTCCTGGAACTTATTCAAAATAAAACTTAGGGGCCAGTCCCCAAACAGGCGCGGTCCCTCCATGTGTCCCAAGCCTTTAGAAAGTTGCTTGAAAAGTCCAAGTATGGGAAGACCTGGCAGAAGCCTCCAAGTGTCCTCATGGCGTAGCTTCGAGATGGTGCCTAAGAGTGGAGACCCTGAACAAGTGTGGGCTCACCGCATGTCCCAAGCCTTAGAAAATTGCTGGAAAAGTTTAAGTATAAAGCAGAGCCGACAGAAGCCTCCACATGTCTCCTTGTCATAATTGTTAAGGTGGGACCTTGAGGTGGATCCTTAAATGAGAGCTAACACTTCACATGTGTATGGTCTACCAAAACTGTACCATCCTCATAAAAAATTGTCAAAGTCTGGGAAAAGTAGCTGAAACCTCCACGTGTCCCCCCGGTGCAACTCCAAGGCCAAACCAAAAGGTGAATTTTCAAATGAGCGTCGTTCCTCCACATGGACAAGTTTTGGGTTAAAGCGAGCCTTAGAATTTTTAAAGTGCCCCAGTGAGCTGCATCCAACCAAAAGCACCACGTTTCCACTAATGCTGAGATGTAAATTTGATCGGGAAAAATACACCCGTCAAATTGTAAAATGTAGAAGAATCACCATTTGAGCCTGGAAATGAATTTTTTTATTAAGGACAAAGAAATTAGAAATGTTATAAGGCTCAAATATGATCCTTCGAGCTACATCCAATCACGTTTCCATAGGTATTTGGGACAAAAATACAGGGACAACAAAACATGACTATGGAAAACAGGAGTGGAAAAACCCGAGTTTTACGCCCATTTTACAGACTCTTTCACATGGAAAGAGGGATGGAAAACAAATTCTAGATTTTTAAGTGATTCTCGACCAAGGAAGGGATAGATCATGACAACCAAATGGAGGACATAATCATCAAGCACCTATATGGGGAGATAGAAAACATGACAGAGGCCTCAAACAGAGGAATTTCAATGATAAACGGGGTGAGATTAATTTGAGCACCAACAAATGGGATGCAAACATGGAAAACCCCGGAAGGCACTCTAACTTTGATGCAATATGGAGTGGCCTTCATATGATTTCATGATATAAAGAAAACAATGCTTTCCAACTACCAAGGCTGGATGGAAAAGAACTAAATATTCCAGTCAATGGAATCTATCTCAAGCATTGTTATTGAGTGAAATATCCTTCTTATACATATTAGTTTAACAGTTGTAGTACCTCCAAGTGCTTGTAGCACATTACATTGTTTTAGTTTAGGTTACTTTTATAATAAGTGCTTATGCACTCTCTACATATTCTATTTGGAATGTGTATGACATTTTTTGTTTGTATATAGTTGTGCCCTTGTTGCTCTTGCACTTTCTAGTTTTAAGAAAATTTGGGTGAAGAAACAACCAGTCCTTAACCAGGGATTTATTTTGAAATGAAAATATCTAGTAGTGCTCCAGAAGTTGGAATATATATTTTCAAGTGACGGTCTCATTCCAGTAATCAATATGACTCCATGCCCAATGGATCCCCTAAGATAACTAGTTTTCAAGATCAAGCAGACAAATCATCCCACAAGTCACCAATTGTTATCCATTTTTCACATTACAAGCCATATGAGGGTAGGTGAATGAATGGCATACCAACAACCATAATTAATGATGCATGGCACCCATGACCATCCAGGAAAGAAAAGTACCAAAATGAATGGTTTCCCATACCTACTTAATGCATCCAACCAGTTAGTGACCGAAATTGCCTATATATTGTAAAATTTGTCTCATTTTGAGGGGGATTTTTTTCAGAAAAGCAAAGGAACTCTGTCAAAATTGTTCTAGAGCTATTGTGAGCTAAAGGCCTTGAATTTGGGCTCATTGTAAAGGATTTTATCTTGTGCTTATGATATGATGGATTGTGCATGATTCTGAGAAATAAAATTCATGTTTTTGTGGGCATTTTCCTCTTAACTTATATGAATTGAATATTTTTCCTTCTATTATATTTATTAGTATATTGTGCATGTATCTATCTCTTTGTAGGGTCTGTAGTTTTTTGTGCTTTATGAATATAGGGAATTGAATATTATTTTCGACTGTGGTGCTTCTACTAGCCCTCTCCTTCCCAGTTTTCTTCGTATCTTTCACTCACTTGGATTGTCTCACCCTTTCTTGGTGTATCACCTTAACTTAGAGTAGTTTTATTTAACGCATCTTTTTATCCATGTCTCATTGGGAAGCATTAGGATAGGATTGGTTTAGCTTTCCATTCTTTGCACTTTGGAGAAGTTGGCACTAGGTTAGAGGAAGAAGCCAGCTTTTTCCAGAGGATTATCGTACTTGCAAGGTCCCACACTACAGGATAATCCCATGTTATGTAGGTTGCACTGATTGCCTCATACACAAAATCAAAATCAATAAGGGGTGTTGTAATTTTGCATTAACACTACCATGACACAGAATAATCGATGCACTCTCAGGGGCTAGATATTTCACACCACCAAGACTTGATAATTGATGGTTCCAAAATAATGAGTCTAAGGTAGATGCATCTTACTATGAGGTTGGCAACTGAGCTCCCACATGACACTATCTTTGACATCCAAGATTTCTTCCCTCTAGCAAATGATGATGTTGAGGTGGCATCTCAAGATGACCCTAAATACATATTATGTTATTTGTAATAAATCAATGTCGCATCTTAAGACTCTTATAATCATATATGTAAATATTTTTCAGTTAAAAGCATGATGGGGAGCCTGCGTAATTTTCCCTTACCATCTAACTTTACAGATCTAGCAACAACCAGATGACTAAGAAGTGTCTTATTGTTGAAGATATAGCTATCTATACCATGAATTTATTACGTATGAAGTACAAGAAGGATTCTTTTAATTTAGCATTGAACCTTCTATCAACTCAGTGACATATGTGTGTGTGTATATATATGTGTGTGTGTGTGTGTGTGTGCATGTGTATATATATATATATATATATATATATATATATATATATATATATGTATGTATGTATGTATGTATATGTGTGTGTGTGTGTGTGTGTGTGTGTGTGTGTGTGTGTGTGTGTGTGTGTGTGTGTCTTTTTGTTTATGAACCTCAAGCTACTACCTTATATGAGTATCGATATCGATTGAACACACATGCACACACTCAAATAAATATATTAGGGACTTCAGAATGAAAATTAGAAGGCTCAAGTTATGTATGAACAATCATTTGAATAAACAACATGAGGCACACATGGTTGAGATAGAACTTAGTATAAGTTTTTTACACGACCCTTCACTAATTATCACTAAGAAAAAACATATGGCATCTATGATACCATATTGCTACTCTTAGAAAAAATTTAACCAGCTAATGATATACATTCTCTTAAACCTTCTAAATTAATGTAAAAGCAATGCTAAATTTCCATATATACCCCTTAAGTGTTGCTCTAAAAAAATTATTAGATATGTTGTTGCTGAGAAATTTAATGAATCTCCCATAGAAAGATTGGAACTCATGGGTGAGGAAAAACATTGTGCAGTTTCAAAATGCCTATTTGTTTCTAGTATAATATTTATGATGTCAACATTACTGCCGACTATTAGAATCAATGTTTCAGTGCCTACAAAGATATATGTAATTGGTTTTATTAAAACTTAAATTCAGATTTGACTAAAAATAAAATTGTAATGGTAATGGAAATGGTCCCATCGAAGGGGGTTAAAAATGGACCAATGTAATATCTCTTACCACCTGCTATAGTGTTTATCAACTTTGAATCAGATACTATCAATCATAAGAATTCAAGAAACATCAACATACAAAGGCCACCATGAGGCAAAAGATGCCTCCCCAAAATTTGAGCACAATCCACAATCATGTAGCCACTCTTCCAATAGTCACATAAATTATTTTGCTAAAATTTGGACTCTTCTATTTTTCGAGGAATGCTACCATTTTTCCACTTGGTTTTGTGACCATATAGACATGTAAAATAGGACAATATCCTCTCCATTGGACAAAATCCTATGTGGGGCCATGTTTTAGGGGTAATATGGATGCTAATACCATAACCCCATTTCGATGATAAGGGTAGGCACATGGTTTTTGTGGGTGTGTTTTACCAGAGAAGGAGATGACTAATGAGAAAAGTGAAACATGATCACAAGGGAAAATGGGAATTAACAAGTTTGTATGTAAGTGTATGTGTATATCTATATAAATCAAATGAGTATCACACACACACACACACACACACACACACACAACAACAACAACAACAAATTCAAAAGATATTGAACTACCAAGAAACAGAGGTTGGTAATGAATTTTGTGTTGAAATGATAAACAGGAAATGGTCAAGTTTCTAGTAACAAAGATGTGGTCTCTATGGTATTGCAAAATTACAGCATGGGTGGATGTGGTAAAGCAATTGCTAGCCATAGTAGAGGTGTTGGATTTCAATGAATCTCAATCCAAAGGGTGATATAATTTTTGTAGTGTAATAAAGATTATAAATAGTAATGGGAGGAGGGCATACTCTCACATAACTAAGGGACGTATTTGACCTAGCAAAAGAAAATTGGCTAAGATGAACTTATCTTTTAACTTGCTTAATAAATTCTCAAGGAAATTGATTGAACTCTTCATAAACCTCTTCATATAATTATTTCGTTAAAAAACCTAAGAGGAACCTAAATCATTCCAAATAAATGCTTATAAGGTATATCACTCTGCCATCAACAATCACCACACTGGTAGGGTTTGAAAATATGTTTGTCTTACGAAAATCAATCACCCCACTGAAAGGGTTAGAAATTCCACTTGTCTTACTAAAAATAATCACGCCTTGTATATTCTAAGCCGGGAAAAACAAAAAAGCTCTTGAACTCCCACCTAGAGTACCAAAAATATCTTACAATTAATAGGTCATTTTTTTTCCATGGATGCAATTACTCAGTTCAATTACATAAACCATATCATCAAAGAAAACACCCAACTGTTTTTAAGACTAACCAGTCAAGAAACGGGTCGGTTTCCTCAATGATCAAATTACATCAAGAAATAAAACCAACCTGCTAATTCATCGTTTTCACAATACCAAACATAAAAATAAAAATAAAAACTAAGAACTACGTAACTAAAGCCATTCATCGTCTTGTCCATTCGGTCAAACCCTTTAATTAGAGATTAAAAACCCACCTAGTAATCGAAAATTTGAGACTTTCTAAGTGATGATCTTCCCTAGGGATGATGTGCGAATTCACCTAGCCCTAATGAATCAAGGATACTGCTTTCCTAGACAAAAAACACGGATTCACTCAAGAATCATCCTTTTCTATTAAAAAGGGACGACGCTGATGAGATTAATTTAGTGGGAAAGAGAACCACAATCCAAATTCGTAAATCTTATCTACAAAATGACATGTTTCCTGCTATACAGTTTCCCAGTATCACGCATGTCTATCATATATTCTGTCATATATATATAACAACACGGATGTTCCTGGAATATAGACTAGTTATACTCTCGTTGAAGAAAAGGATTCGATAAGAATGACGTCAGGGAAAGATCGAAATGAACTGGATACGAAATCCTGCGAGGGTGAGACTGTCTTCTCTATGAAAAATACCTCGACTACAACGAGGATGTTGGACTGGCTCATGGATTTGGACGCTTGCAATTCTACGTGGTCAAGAAAACCCAGGCAGATGAAAAGTATTCCCAAGTAAACACTTGAAAACAAAAAAAAAGGTATAAACACGATTCAAATTTAACCCCTTGACGTGAACAACCAGAGCCTCTTTCCATATGGACAAAGTCTTTCAGCGTAATTATAGTAATAATTAAAATTTAATATTCATAAACAAATTATAGCGGGAGAAGCAAACATAAATGCAAACCGCGAGATTCTCCATGAAAACCTCCAAATTTCATGAACGAATGAAAATACACAGTCTAGGGTTTTTCTTTAAAGGGCTTACCAGTTTTCAATAATGCTTGCACAAGATCCAAATGAACCAGCTCGAACCCTCAGAATATTTGATTTTAAAGGAAAATATTTCAAAAAATTATAATCATCACGAATTTCCAGAAACAAGGTAACTCAGCCAGGAACTCTAAGTAGACCATGGAAACCCTTCAGCATCGAAAAATAATAGAGTTTAGGTTCACAACCATGGCTCTAATAAAGCTCATCGGGAGATATAAAACCCACTAAATGCAGATGTGAGAAATGTGACTTAGGTACAATATGAAAGTCACAGAAACTTAGATGCTTGAATGGCGGCTTGGTCTAAGCAATGCAGGGTTGATTTTCTCTCTTCTCTCCATGAAGTTTCGAGAACAATGCAAAATTAAAAAAGGAAGCACTTTAGGGTTTTAACCCTAACCCAAGACAAAGTGACCTCGAGTGATTATTAACTATGGTCAAAGATAAAGACAAATCGGATTTTACCTTTGCATACTAAGTATGAGACCAAAATTAGCCCACGGTGGATTGTGTTATTTTTAGCCAAATGACATAGAATCAAAAGCTAAGGTTCCACCTTCAGCATGTAAAGGAGAGATGGAATATACCAAGGTTAGCCATTCATGTAAGACAAAAGCAATGATTATCCGTAAGTGTATATGCACCCAAAAGTCGAGAATAGATTTTGCATGTGAGGACAAAAAAACATCTGCCAATGATAGATGAGCTTGAATAAGGCCAATTTTATATTTTTAGATAAAACAAGTGCTTCATTCCCTTAAAGTATGCTAAAAGGGTCCATAGATCTCATGTAAAAGGTGATTGAAGGGTCAACTGTAGTTTGACCAAGCACTTTAAAAAGCTTTTTTTGGAGTTATCTCCAATTAGAACTGTGAGTGGAGCTATGTCTTAGGAGGCTAATTTGGGAGGGTTTGGGTAAATATTTTAATATTTATTGTGTGTTCTTGCAAATCATAAGGGGGATAATTTTTGGCACAATAATGCTATGAAAAATTGTTTGTATTGTTTCACCTTATGATTTAATATAAGATTGTTTTCCTCCATTAGCAAGTGTTTTGATAGTGTGTTCCAACAGGATATATGCATGTTTCAATGAATTCCTTCTTCTTTCGTATGCTAGTACTCTAACAACACCTACATCAAGAAATTTTAATCATTTTGCAGGCCACTAAAGGGTATTTTAATACCTTATGAATTTCAAATAAATTAATAAGCTATTGTAAGTGAAATTCAACAGTCCCTTCACAAGTCAGTAAGTGTGTTTGTGCAAGCCTAATCCCAACAAAAATTTGGTGCATCACTTTACATGTTTTCAGTTTTACATTCATTCTAACCCTTAACTCAATCAAATACATATTTTCAGTGATTCATCAAAGGGATCATCCCTTTCTAGAGGTTTCCCTCATTTGGAGACACCCACAACTCAAAGGGAATCCCATTGTACCAGCCAAAGTCAGAAGACAGATTGCCATCCATAAGAAGGAGTAATTTGGACTGATAACAATTCAATGAAGAATGGCCTATCATTGTTCCTTGGGGGAATATGAAGCAAGGATCCTACTATAGTGATAATTTTTGTAGACCAATTTTTTTCTCTTGGGATTTACTCAAAAGTAACGTGCACAAAGTGTTCTTTGAGAGTTTCTAGCATTTTCTTATATGGCATGAGTTTTTCATCTTTAACCTTGTATTCATCATTGACTTGCTTTATGATTAACCATGAATCTTCAATGACTTCAAGTTTTCTAATATTCCACTTGATGGTGAGATTTATCCCTGTGATGAGTGCCTCATATTTTGTTATGTTATTTGTACATGGAAAACCCAGACGGAAATCTTGAGGAATGAAGTCCCTTAAAGGGGTGATAAGCACAACACCGGCTCTTGAACCATGAAAGGTGAATGATCCATCAAAATGTACCTACCAAATGATGGATTCTTCAATAGACATCATAGAGGTGTTTGACAGATCTAGAATTAATGGTTCAATTCCAGTTAGAGGGGCTTCAACTAGTTGGTTTGCAAGGACCTGTCCTTTTACTGATTTTTTATTGGCATATTCGATATCAAACTCACTTAATAGGATGATCCAATTATCCATCCTTCCAGTAAATGTTGGTTTAGACAAGAGGTACTTTAGTGGGTCAAATTTGGATATAAGCTTGGTCTTGTTTTTTAACAGATAATGATGAAGATTTTGGAAGAAAAAAACAACAGCTAGAAAAGCTTTCTCAATCTATGGATAATTAAGCTCATAGGTGATCAAAGTGTGACTAAGATAATAGACCACTTTTTATTTTTGGTTAAGTTCATACTTCAAGCTAGAAGCACACTAATAACAAATTGAGTGGCTGAGATATACAATAGTAAGGGTTCACCTGGGGTAGGTGGCATAAGCACATGGGGATTAACCATATATTTATTGAGTATGGCAAAATATTACTCGCATTCAAGACCCCAATGAAAGTCAACATCTTTTTCTAGATAATGAGTAAATGGGTGACATTGATCCGTAAGTTGGGAGATGAAATGGTGGATTGCTTTAATTTTTTCCTACAAGCTTTACAACTACTTGAGGTTCTTATGAGGAGGAATTTTAGTGATAGATGTAACTTTGGCTGGATCGACTTTAATTCCTCTTCTTGATACGATAAAACCTAACAAATTTCTTGTTAACACACCAAAGACACATTTCTTAAGATTTAGCATGACCTTGTAATATCTAAGGCATCGAAAGATGCGCCGCAATATTTTCAGGTGTTCTTCATTTGTTTTGCACTTACCCAGAATGTCATCAACATAGTCCTCCATAATGTAATTCAACATAGTGTGGAAGATCACGTTCATAGCCATTTGATAAGTTGTTCCGAAGTTTTGAAGACTGAAGGGCATAACTTGGTAACAAAATTTCCCCTAAGGGGTTGTAAAGGAAATCTTGTGTTTATCCTCTTCTGCAATTTTAATTTGTTTGTAGCCAGAAAATCCATCCATGAGGGATAACATTTTGTAGCCTACAGTTGAAGTGACAATCATGTCAATATTAGGAAGAGGAAAATCATCTTGTGGACACGCCTTATTTAGGTCTTTAAAATCTATACATATCTTGATACCAATTGGATTTTTCTTCACAAGTAATATGTTAGAGATCCAATCCTAGTAATCACTAGGTATTATACAACCTACTACCAAAAATCTCTCCAATTTTTCTTTAACCAGGAGGGTGACACGAGGATGCATCTTTAGCTTTTGTTTGATGGGCTTTGCATCTTCATACACAAAAAGGTTATGCACTACCAAAGATGGATCTAGGAATGACATATCTACATAGGACCAAGAAAATATGTGTGATAATTCTCGTGGAAGCATTACAAAGGTCTTATGTTCTTGTGCTGAGAGTGAAGCTCCTAACTTGACCATTTTACGGTTGTCCTCTATTCCTATATTGACATCAATGGTCTGCTCCACATGAATATTGGATGTATCCTACATGCACATAGGATCATGGGGGAGGTTGAGATCTTCTTCTAACGGCATCTCAAGGAGATTTTTAACCTTCATGTGGTCACTTTGTATGTTTATTGATTGTTTTACTTGTTTATCCACTAGTGCCTCAAAGAGTTTTTCACTATGTGTCTTGGAATTTCACTTTTATCGAGGATTTTTAGAAGAAAAATTTCCCTCGATTTCTTTTAAATTTTGCTGGCTACAGAAGTCAACATCCTTCCCAAAATATGCACATGTGTCTAAGTTGATAGAGAAGCATTTCTTGTGATTACCGATTGGAATGTTATCACGAATACCCAAGAATTAATTGATTTCCTCATCATTTTCAAAGATTTTAATCGGTATGTGAAGTTATGTGTCCCAGTTAACAAGAGTGGGATGAACAAGGATAACTTGGGGAACAAAATGTGATAAGGTAAGGAAAGCTATTTTAAGGAATAATTTTGTAGAGGAAAGATACTCATATTAACTATGAGAGGAATCTGTGTCACTATCTAAATTAGAAAGGACATCCTCACGCTCAGAAGAAGTAACATCAATGTCTGAGGGCTGAGCCCCATAAGGTCTAAGGTCGATGTCGTATTTGTCTATTTTTAATTTTGGAGTTTGAATAGGCTCTCTTATTCCTTGTTCATCTATAACACACCTGTATCCATTATAGCCCATGACGTACATCATTTTATTGGGTATGGAATATTTTGGAGCTTGGTATTAGGAAGTCATTATGTCTTCAAGGATCCATGTTGTGGGAGAATCCAACATTTTCACTTCTGCTAGAAGACCTCTAGTAAGAAATTTCTCAACAGTACAATTTTATTGAGACCGCTTATATTGGTAACTTGGCCTACCATGTGTCTTGGGTGATAAGAAGAGATTAGAAACATGGATGACCTATTAAAGGTCATACTCTCCATAACCATTATCAATAACCTTCATCTCACATAAAGCAAAGGGAGAAACAGATGTGGAAGCATATTTATCACAAGAATGCAATGTGTATGGATCAATATGAGAAGTGAGAGCTTTAGACTGAAGTGACACACCGATATCAACAGAAGGACATTCACAAGATATGTGCGAGAAGATATTCAGTACTCTATAATGTGGAAATGTCCATGGATCTCCTTGAATACATTAATGAAATCTTTATGGTATGACCTGCATGGAATGGATCCATAGGCATCCAAGGAGAATGTTATAGGGAAGTTCCAATTCTAAGAAATGGAACTTGGTATCGTGATATGTAAGCCCCAGTTCGATAGGTAATATTATATTACTAGCCAACTCACATTTTACATTATCGTAGGCTATGATGGTAATCATACGATGTCCTCTAGGTTTACCTCTACGTGTCCCAGTTGCCTAGCTAGATTCAAAGTGCAGATATTCAAGCCAGACCTGTTGTCCAAAAGAACCCTTTTATCTTTTTGTGAGTAAAAAATACGTGTATAGGGGTAAGCCATGTGTACAATCATCATGTGGAACCTCATTTTGGCTGAAAGTAAGGTATTCAATAGGAGCAAGATGCAAGACCACCGCTTGGAGGTGTGAAGGATCAATGTATGTTGACACTCCTGACCCCTGAAGTGTTTTATAGAGGATGTCTTATAAAAATTTTATATCTTCAGAAGATTTAAGATCGAAATATTAATAGTGTAATTCTCAATTTGTTCTATGAGATCATATCGACCATATTGAGGGGTAGGCAAAGGAGGTTATGGAATTACAAGATGATTACATCATGTTTACATGACACAATCTCAGGTCTTAATTTTTATAATGCCTACATGCTCATTAGAGAAAATAACACATCCAATAAGTGAATAAAATTGATTATTGGTGTAGGCGTAAACGTAGTTGGAAATTTTATAGTTCTTGGAAAATTGACCCTAATATGACTTTTGTTTTCCCTATTTTTCATGTTTAAGGAAAGGTTCTTTATATATTCATAACTTTGGATTAGGTGATTGGTTAGGCTAGTGTGAATCAACCTCAATTTCTCCATTGTCAATAAGATCCTGGATAAAGTGTTTTAACTTTAGACACTTATTTGTTTTGTGACCTTTAACGCGATGATACTCATAGTATTCATGGTCTTTATACCTTGATGATTTAGGTGCATCATCTCTATAGGGTATTGTGTTAGGATACTGGACAATGTTAACTATGTCCAACTATTTTAAGATTGTGAACATGGATTTTGCGAGGGGAGTGAACACTCAATGTTTGATTGCGGGTTGAATATGTCTTTTAGTAAGTTTCAAAGGAAGACCAATTTGAATCACTCGTATACATTTAGAATCAGTTATACCATCTCCTGTGATGTTTTTATTTTTTTTTAAAGATCTTTGGTTTGTTCATAGATTTGGATTTGTGGCAGTCTTTTGAAAAGGGTTTCAATGTCCCTTTAGCTAACAAAGCCTTTTCGATTTGGCTACCTTTTTCTATAACCTCTTCATAGTTGCTAACACAATGCATTTGCAAATGGAAATTAATTTCTAGATTTAGATTATGCACAAAAATGATAACTAACTATTTCTATGGAATTGAGCAAGGGAAGAGGCTAGCCAACCCTTGTCAGCGTTGTAAGAAACTAGAAAATTTCTCATTATGTATTCATTTAGCATTGCAAAATCCAACATGGTAACGTCACTTTCTACGTTGAATGAGAAATGGTGTACAAGTCTTTCCACTAATTCAAGCCATGTAAAGGAAAACCCTTTAGGTATGTGAAGAAACCAATCCAATGCTTGACCTCCTAGACTACGTGGGACACAACGGATAAGGTATTTGTCAATGTAGGATACTTCTTGGCATGTAATAAAGAAGTCCTTGACATGATCACGTGGGTCACCTTTACCTTTATACTTATCAAAATTCAGGCAGTCAAAATTTTTAAGGAATGGTGTGTGTAGCATAGCTATATCAAAGGGGTAAGACATAGCTCTTGAAATTGGTATTTTTTACTATGCCCAACATTGTTTTCTAGAAGGCTTATGAGTATATTTTTCATGGACTTCCAATCTTGTGTGAAGAGTTAATATTTGGTAGGGGAATCTAGTATGTATACCTGACTATAATTTGATATTTCACCCTCTTGTTTTTTAGTATGAAGTTCACTATGTTTGGCCTTAAATTTTTCTTGATGTGTGTCTTTGTCCATGTCCTTATGCACATGAGAAGCTAAGGTAGCTAATTGTCGACTAAGGACTTGCAGTTGTTGTTGTATAGTGACTTCAAAATTTTGCAGTCCTTCTTGGTTGTCATGTGGAAGAGGTTTTTCTTTGTGCTCATGCTCCACCCTAACTTTGCAAGGTATTACAAGATGTGGTAATTTATAACCATTCTTGTGTCTAGGGATCTCATTTTCACTGTTTTTTTTTTTGGGACCCAAAGTAGAAGCATGTCCTTTGTTGAAAATTTCATCCATGTTAATAAGAGGAGGATGTTGTATTTATTCTTCCTCATGGATGTTATTGGTAGGTGAAAAACATTCATGTTCTTTTGGCATCTTGAAACCTAACTCTACAACTCGTGCAAGCACTCTATCCCTAATGAAGTAAAGGAAATTGTCCAAACGAGTGGGATGGAACTTGAAATCATCCCGAGGTTAGTCTACTTCATCACCACTATGATCAAATAGGTCTTTTAATTATTTTTCTATGGAGAAAAGGGATCCTAAATTATGACTAATGAAAGGATTAGAATCTAATTTCTTAGATGTCATCCTTATGATAAGGGGCATAAAGGGAATTCTTTACAAAGGTTTTGTCAAATGTGTTCAAAGACACAAAAAATCTAGGTAAAACCCTATAGCGTGACGACTATAAAGGTCACAAAATAATTTCCAACAATGGTAAAAGAATTTTGAATGGAAAATAATAAGGAACCAAAGGATCAAAGAACTGAAAAGGATTGTCCTAGGAAAACAAGTCTACAAGATGGACAATCACAAGGAACAATCACGCAAGTTTGGAAAATAAATCAAATCTACAAGAAACTACTCCCTATGTAAAATGTTTCTCAATGGTAGGTTGACTCAAGATGATCAAAACAATGTCAACACTTAAATCGAGTTTAAAATAAACAAGACGTAAGTATTAACAAAGGGTTAAAGTGACTTCTGATTCAAAGAATACTATAACTAGTCTAGATACAAACAAGGCCTAAATCCCAAACCGTGGGAGTTAAAAATGTAAGAAATGGAACAATACCACTTAGATAAATTAATCAAGCTTTGCAGAAAAGTAATATATTAGTATCAAAATAATATTGATACGACACGAAAAATGTAGCAATAACATTTTTCAAGGTTAAGTCAATTTTAAAGGAAATAAGGTCAATGTATACTAAGTAGTTAAGGTGTCGGTGGCTTAACAATACAATTTATAAACTTAAATCAAGTTTATGAGAAACAAGATGTAAGTATCAAAATTCTATCGAGATGATGCAAGCAGTGTAACACCTCAAGGGAAGATCGATGATGAAGAAATCTTAACTACAATAAAATGTCTTAATATGGGTATCAAGACAAGGCTACTTGATATTTGAGGATGTACCAACATGCTATTAACGCTTACTATTAAAAACGCAATAGGGAAGGATGTAAGCAGGTGAGAAAATGGTTGATGCAATCTTGAGTAACACTTTGTATGTATTCTTTCTTTTGATCCAAAAGGTAAGCAAGAAAAAAGGAGCAAACCAAGTGGTGATGAAACAAACCTAGCTTCACTTTTGTAGAGTTTCACCTTGTTTAAAGTACAAGGTAGAAACTAAGACAAAGTAACACGTAGTAAGTTTCATGATGAATAACATGTGGTTCCAACTTTGATGGACTCTCCACTTGTTCAACTAACAAGGTTTTGACTCCGAAATTTTTTTCACTTTGAGAGATATTTTTGAAACATGATTGGTTAAGGTAAAGTTGGTCGTAATGCCAAATGGTTCCTTATGGATTTTTTCCACAACACTCACCAATTATTAGCTAAAGGAGGTATGCACTTATAGGATTTCTCTTAGAGAGATGCACCATTACCCCACAATAAAATTAATGAACGAGGCCCCATACAGGTAACATGAAGCTTATCTCACAAGGGTTTTATTAGACAAGTGGGTAGTGTGGTACTTCCCGTTTCGTCCACTAGTTCCCTCAAGGTGTGGACTACTTTGGGGTTCCTAAGGTAGTCCTCACAATGAGTTTTATGGCTTATGTCAAGATACTTCTCCCAGTTAAAGTGGATGAACTATATATTTTATCTGAGCCTACAAATATAGTATTTTGAATAGTGGTGTTTTTTTAAATATTTTGTCTTAGTTTGGTATTTCACACCATTGGCAACCTACAAAAAAATATATTAATATTGGTTTAGATCCTTTTTCTTTGATAAGAGAATAAGGTCCTACACTCAAAAGTCAGTAGTTCTCCATTAAAACTTATAATTTTTTTTTAAAAGAGGATTAAAAGTTGTTTCTGATTCTTAAGATTTTCTAAAAGACACAAGAGAAGAGCATATATAACAAGTAACCCAACATTATAGTAGTGGAAAAATCTTAATCAAAGGACTACCAAACTTGTTTAACAACTTTTTCGTTCCCTTAAAAATGAAATGATGAAATGTTATAAATGATAGAAGACTTTTGTTTCTAGTTCTCAAGATCACCTACAAGATGCGAGAGAAGAACATAAACAACCCTAGCCTAACCTAAGTAAGACATGAAGACATAATATTCATCATAAAAATTTAAAAAAGTTAGCAAAAAAATGATTCAAAACAACCCCCACAAATAGAAGTTAGCACCAAAACTTGCAAAATGACAGAAACATCAAAGACCAAATCCTAAAAACCTCAAAAATAGAACTCAAATTTTAATGCAACACACTAACATGGGCCTTTCAACAATAGCGCGAGCTATAGAATGGTAACACGAGCCCTATGACATAATCATGCGCAGAGTGATATTAGCGTGGTCCTGGCTTACGCTAGCGTGGTTCTGATACAAAACACAAAATGAAAGAAGGTAGTGTTATAGTAGTGTGGTAGAGAGATAGTAGCATGGGTCTTGTTCACACTAGTGCGGGTCTAAGGTGAAAAACAAATTGACAGGAAACATTATTATAGTAGCAGGGCCAGAGAGACAATAGTGGGAGCCAAACAATAGTAACGTAAGTAGAACGATAATAGCACGAGCTAAATGAAAGTAGTGCGGGATTAGTTATGCTAGCATGGGTCTCCTGTGTGATATCGTAAACATGTGATTTTTCCAAGGAAAACATCAAAAGGGTCAAAACTTTATCATCTTGATGTAAATTTAGCAACAATCCATCTCCTTTGCTCCTATAATGAATACTCAACACATACAAGGTTAACAAAATATGTGAAGAAATTCAAGTTATTTAACATGTGCAAAATAGAGGTTAGCCAAAATTGAAACTAACTAAACAAATCTTGAAATAAAATGCATGAGACAATGGAGTAAATCTCATTAGGCATGTCAAATATGTACATGTAAACTAACTATGCTAAGTGAAATGAAACTAACACCTAGTAGCTTCAAAGAAAAGTTAATCAAACAAGAACATCATGATAAGAGCTTAAGGTAAAATAAATTCTTCAATGCATAAACATGATAAAAAAATAAATGTTATGTCATTCCTACTCTTTTGTGATTTCTAATTAAAACATGAACCTAATTAGATCATTTAGCAATCAAATTCATTGTTGTTTATCTCAAGAATGAGGATGAGATCTCACCAAGAAATGGCTATAAGACCATATTTGGATCTTACCATTCTCCTCAATTTGAGAGAAATGGATGAAAAACGGAGAAGTTATTTTCCACAATGGAGAATGGCTCAAATAAAAATGCCTATAGTTTTCACTAATCAAAATGAGGTGTAAATTGAGATGGGAGGAGGAGGGTTCTTTATATTACTTGCATGTTTGGGCAAGGCTAGCAATTTGTTAGATGTGGGGAAAAAAACCAAAGAATAAATGTAAATGATATGCATGTTTAGAAGAATTTATAAAGAATGTGCACTTTATGGGAGTTGAGAGGGGTTTAATTAATCAAATGTGATTAATTAATAGGCAGGGATAAGCTTGTAGAAGCTATTTAGAGGGGATTTAGAGAAAAATTAACATGATTTGGGGGATGTAAGAGGAGATTTTAACCAATAAAAGGGGTTTATTCATTAAAATAGAAGGCTTAATTAACTAATAATGTTTAATTAATAATTTATAAGTGGATTATAACTAGTTCGAAAGGTTGTTAATTGGCATCCAGAATGGAGTAAGGGTTAATTAATTAATGAAGGTTGTTAATTAACGAATAAGAAGGGGAATGTTAGCTAATTAACAAAAAAGTGCTAATTATTACGGAAATGACGGGAAAGAGGTTTATTAGTGCAATTTTAGTATTAAAATTGTGTAATTGGATTTTAGGTGTCTACACAATCAACGTGGAACTAAGGAGAGAGAAAAATTTATTAACTGTTTCATTACCCTGAATGTAAAATTTATGTGATGTGCGGAGTACTAATAAAATAATGCATACCACCATATGTACTGCTATAAAAAGTAACAACACAAGTCTAGATCATAATGTTTTCTTTGTCTGGTTAAAGGAGTGTTAGATAACCTAAATTTTTTCAATATCATGCTTAGTGCTTTCACCAGAACAAACTCGAACAACCCTACACAACCATTAATTTTAGGGACTAGTCCAGTTGTGAGATTGGGCTTTTGAAATATGAAGATGATCATAATTCTTATAAGCATGTCCAACAATACTCTTGTCAAATACATTTGATGTCACTATGGAGGCAACATCTTTCTCTCAAAGATCACTTCCATGCACAATTATATCTTAGAATCCGTAACTCTCTCATCTCTTCCTCTACCTTCCCTGATATCCGCTGATTTAGCATTAGAATTATTATTTTTCTCAAAGGATTTGTAATGCCTTCTATCATACATCTCATCACACTCCATCTGAAATTTAAAAAAAACATTTTGGAACCTAGTCCTTCCTCCTGAGTATTTTTCCTGCGAAAAAGAACTTTTAAAGATGATAATACACTATATGCAATAGAATATGAAAAAATGTCACCGCATTTACCCCTTCGCATACCATAGATAAAGCTCAGAGATACTCTATCATCAACATTCACATATAATCCATAAAAATTAAACAATTTGGGATTCCAAAATACATACCGATAACATGTTGCCAATTATTTTTCCATCAATGAGCATGGTTAATTTTTTTTACGAACCCCTAATAAAAATAAATGATATCATCCCTCATTGAAAACCTGGAAAACACAAAAAAACAATTTTATCTTTCAACCTTTACATTAAGACCCCTTCAAAATTCATAGTAAAATAATGTACATTAATCAAATCTGTATTCCATGACAAGAAGAAATATATTTCTTTACAAAAATCCATGGATACCTAACTTAGTAAAGAGGAATGTCCAGAAATTCATGTAAGCTTAGATTTAGAAGAATAGGATCATCATCATTGAAAATAAAGATTACCTACTGAGAAACCTCAACACCATAGGGGATCTTGAGGCCGCCTTTCTTCTCGTAACCATATTCCTACATATAGTTTTGCAAAATCTTGAAAATTTTTGATGATTGCAAAATCGTGGGCTGATGAAAAATCTGGTGAGATCCTTTCTGTCATATACAGGTAAAACTCTTCCTTGTACATTGAGAAAAATACCTACTTCTCTTATGTTCTTTTTGTTGTAGAAAATTTCAACATTGGTGATAAAATCCCACACCCATGTGGGCATGACATTAGTGGTTGCAATCGTGGGAAGCATAGGATGGCAATGCCACGTAGACGAGTTAACAGGGTACATAAACAAACCCTAATAAATCGTCTAGACAAAAATCCAACGACCATTGTGCATTCTATGGTCTTGCAAAAATGCCTCCAATATCCCAACTGGCTAGATGCTAAAATATGTTTGTAGATCTGTTGTTTCAAAGGATTGAAAGAAATTGTAGATCCATTTTCATTATCTACCTCGATCCCTTCCCTTGCAGTTGAGTTAATTAGCTTGGTATAAACCCTTCCTCTACTTTCAGAGGGTCTACTATTTTTATGTTAGTGTGCGGTCAAGGGTAGATAAGATGACTTAAACTCAATTTATTATTAAAATATTATAAAGAGAAATTTTGAGACGAAAATTTATTTTTGTCTCTAAACACCTCACCTTGTAGTAATGATACCAATAAAGTTAGTAAAACCTTAGAACATTGAATTATATTAAACTACTAAGTTTTATATAAAAAATTAATGACAACTACATATTTATTGTGAAGTGGTAAAAACCTTTATGATTGTAGCCAATTATATTGATTTATAAGATGTAATATGTGGAAAAGCAATGAAAAATGATAGAAATATGTGAAGAAATGAGAAGAGATTCTTAGTTTTTAATGGTTAGATGTTCCTCAAATTTATTACTGAATTAGATAGTACATTTTGGTGAGATATTTTCCCTATGGTATATACTACATGATGATGATGTGTGCAAGGTGTACTTTATCATCTTATATGTTTTACTTTTTATATAGTAAATTAAATCCAACTCAAATTATATATACAACATTTATTTAAATTATATGGACACAATTATTATGCCGAAGGCATTTCCCCTATGGGAAAGGCCTCTCCTGACATTTCTACAACTGAGTAATATTTGACGTCTTAATAGCCGTTTGGACGTTTTTTTTTTCCATTTTTCCGAATCACGCAGAGTCTGTCCTCTACATTCACCAAGAATGCCTTAGACATTCCACTTCACAGTCACTTTCTAGTTCCTTGCAAGGGAAGCCATATATTATGATCAAAATCATACCCCTGGATCTTGCCTTCAAAGTACGCGAAAAGAGCCCATTTCATTACTGTTGTTTTCTGGTTTAGTTTATTCCATGTTGAAAATAGTGTATGGATTTGATCATAAGGGCTTCCTCCACTTTTAGGGTCGTGGCCTTCCTCCTCTAACACACGCACTTGAAATACTGGACCTTGTACCGTTGCATTAGTGGGACTATCATATGTAACACATGCTGGATACTGCCCTTGCTCTAAGACAGCTAAAGGAGAAATGCTTGATTACAAGCATAGGCACAACCATTACCAACATAAACACACAAGCTCTGTCCAAGATTATTGATGACGGTGTTCCTGTTCTTTGCAATTAGGTAGAGTTTAGGCGATCTAGGAGCTGTAGTTTCAGGGAAGAGGTGAATTTTTTACAGTGTTCACATATTTGAGTTTTTTTCTATTCTTTTCCCATTTGGTGAATTCGCTATGTTCGTGTATCAGATGCAAACAGGTAATCGTGGGAAGGGAGATATCCCTATTAAATAGTTATTAACCCACAAATACTTATGTGCATGGTTGTTTCCAGTCAGATAGTAGTCATGGGGTGAAGGATTTATGAATGCAAGAAAATTGTTTGACCAAATGCGTCATTGGCAATTAAGAACTTCGTTTACAAATTTCATATGTAATGATTACTAATTTACCCTCTGAATCATTAATATGTTATTACTAAGACTTGCCCTCATGTTACCCTATTCCATATTATTCTATCATCATTCTCCTTAGCATTCAAAGGGAAGCAACGCAAGGAGGATAGAGACAATTTCTTTACTCTACGAGATTGACGCACGTTAATTCTTTCCATCTACGGTAATTTTTTATGGAAAATTATTCTAGATGGTAGATGGTTCATCTTCCTCCTAATAATGATAGATAGGTCCAGAAGAATTTGGTATTTTTTCTCCCTCCTTAATCTAATTTACTTTGAATATTTGCTTCTAGAATGTCTCTTCCATGAGCATGATTTGCTTAAATTGTAACATGAGTTTCGATTCTGAACCAAATTATCAGGGGTAATTCTTGTAATCGTTATGGAATTTTCACTACATTTAGCTCCTTTTCTACTTCTTCATTTTTCTTAAACATATTTCTAATTTTTTCTATATTCCACGTCTAAACTTTGAGTTTAACATTCTTGAAATTTTCTTCAACAAGAATCATTTACTCCTCCTTTCCTTGGTAGTCCACCATTTTTGGAGATTATGCTCGAAATTCAGATCCAAGAACAACATGAATTCCATTTGAAAGGGGATACCCTCAAGTTTGATGTCCAATTTGAGTTTCAAAGAGATGGGGGAATAATTAGATCTAGAAAATTGGGGGATGTCTAAGCTGAACGTATATTTTTCTAATCTGCATTCTAGGAAGAAAAGGAATATATCCAATCTTTCTAGAATGGCTCGATCTCCATGGACTTTATCTGGTTGGAACATTAATTGTTTTACATATTTGTTGTATTGTGTAATATCTTAATTGGATGCTTAATTTTTAATGAGCTATCTAAAGTGGGATTTTTCATATTCAAGTTGTGCAAAGCCTGACAAAATTCTTCAATTCAAAAGGTCAATGATCATGAGCTCTATTGATTTTTAAGAATTGAGTTTGACTATATGATGGTTAGAGCAATCATGTAAGGAATCTAAAGGAATGCTCTGGGCACGAGATCCATCACATGATGACAAAAGAAAAGCTTCAAAATTTGGTATACCCATATTGTTTTGAGAAAATCGAATCGTTTTCATGCTTTGTTATTGATTTCCTTTTTCGCTTGATGTATTTTAATTTAATAATTAATGTCTACCGGTGGCAATCTGCAAAGTGTTTCCAAGTTTCCAAGTTTTGAAAATCTGCAAAGTGTGATCCAAATTTTAAAGATAAGGTTATCCATAATGTTCCCTTTGCCTAGGAATTTGTTGCAATGGTTTTTTGTAAGAGCACATATGATTTTTAATACCACTTGTATCTTTCTCAAAGAATTTATATATGGTAGACATTCATTGTAATCATGTTCTAAGCTCAAATTATGTTTTATTTGTGTGTAGAAGAAAGACAGAGAAGCATATACATATCAATTTTATAAAAGAAAGCAGGCAGATCTGATCTTAAGTAGCTTGAAAATTTTCTCATCATCATTCTACAAGAGAGCACTTGGAGAACATCAGAAGAAAGTACTAAATAATGATAAATACATACAGAGCATGAAATTCAAACCCAATGTTCAAATGAGTGATGAATACTCCGATTTATGTCGAAAGGAACAGACTGGTTTTAGAGTTCTTGGAAAACCTGTTGGACAACACTATGAGGAACTCAATAAGTTTATGCAAGGACCACCATGTTTCTACTTTGAAAATGGTGCCTTTGATCCAAAGGATGTTTGGAAGACAATATCCTTTTATTTCAATGGTGTGAAGATAGAGTATGTTGATTCCATGTATTTTTTAGCTTCTAGAAGACTAAGAGGCTATGTGCATAACCTTCCAATAGATGATAGGTTTCAAGTATTGCATTTTCCATCCATGATCATTCAGGAAGCACTTCCTAAAATGAAGAAGTATTGGTCGTCATGGGATCAGAGGAAAAAAACAAATTACATGGTTGTGAGATGGAGTGGTGTTGCCCTATGCCAAGAACTCAGGTCTATGATTAAAAATTCACAAGGGAAACCATAAATGAGTGAACAGGCACATACACTTGAAAAGTGCTAGCAATGGAATTTGGTTTGGGTTGGGCCAGATGATACGGAACACTTAGAATCATGAATTAGAATTTATATTGGGGTATGAAAAAGATCACACTCGAGGAGCATCTTGTCAGAGGCAACACTTCCAATGTTTAGGTAATTCATTCCAAACAAGTACAGTTGCATATCATTTTTCAATTTTGAAATCATTCTATCCTAATGGCCTTAAGAGTATTTTCTCTATTTTTTGGTATTGGTGGAGTAGAGGTTGCTTTGCATCATCTTAGGATACATTTAAAGTGTGTTTTATCAATTGAAAGATGTCCAAAGACACTACAAGAAAATGGGTTATATATCCACAAATTCTCTACAATTTGTTTGTGAATATCTTATTCAAAATTGTGAATCCAAATTTGTGGAATCCACCTACATTTTTTTTGTGAAAATATTAAATGTGACAAAATTTGTGAGAAAATCCACAATGAAAATTATTGTGAATATTTGACAATTTTTTTATTGTGGTATTTGTCACAATTCTAATATTGTTAGTTTTCTATAATTATGAAAATTGTGACAATTTTCAGAATTTAAATAATTTTTGGATCTACAATTTTAAAATTATGATATACAACACGATAATAATTAAAGTTTTGTGTGGGATCAAATTTTTGAAAGTGTACTTATTTCCATTATTTATTAAGTTTTACATGAATAATTTTAAAAAATTATAAATAATAATATCCTCTTTTTTAAAAATACTATTATTTTTAATAGTTTTGAACCCACGACAAGAATATATGAAATATAAGATATTATGAACTAATTAAATATATACTTTAGAATGATACACTTCTAAATATTATATTTCATTTTGAAACTAATTAAATATATTTTTATTTTATATAATATTGAATAAAGGAGCTATATTAGAATTTGATTAAGATACAAATATCTATAAAACTTTTCTTTGAATATGATAGTTTGTAGTGCGACATTAAATGTGGAAATCTATCTCTTGGTGAAGTGAGATGAGTCCTTGTTATCCGTATTGTATCTGTCCTCGGTGGGAGAATGACTAACAAATAAATGGCATTAATGGGAAAGATTCATCATCCAAACAACTGTTCCATATTTACCACAAAACAATATTAAACAAATTGAAACATGACATATTCATGCTACACCACTCAATTGTTCCACCAACGCGATTAAGTGACTATTAAATCCAATTTAAGACCTGTTACAATGAATCATGGAGATGCTACAGGATCTTTAAATTTGACCATCATGATTTATTGGATTAAATAGTTTTTACTATTGATGGATTTATATTTTAAAAAGAAAAGCAAGACTATATATCAAATCTACATGTTTATAAAGACGATTAGTTAAAAAAGCGTGATATTAAAACAAAATCAACTAACAAAAAAAAAATCAAGGTAAACAAATTTCAAATAAAAGTTGGGGAATGGTATTTGGCTAAGCCAATTCTCTTTAATGTAGTTTCCTGGTCATACCTAAGTACCTTTTGTATTATTCCATAATTTAAATGTATACATGTGCGCACCAAACCAACTTCCCTTCTGTATTTCCTTAATTTTTGCTCATATCTTTGTGATCTACTGAGTACCTCAAGCTAGGGCACTTCTACACTATATTGCTTGAACCTTTATTATTGAATGTTTTCTCAATTTTTTACCATGGCTGAGTCACCTCGGCTTCTTCCCTTCCATGATTCCATCATAGTGCGGTCCCCAGTATACCTCACTTTGATCCATCATAACATTACAAAGATACACAGGAAGTTGCTTCATCTTCTATCTCTATTGATGGGGTTTCTCCACAAAAGTACAATCTTCATGATTTGAAAACATCATCCGTTTTCCATGTCAAATATAATCTCAATCTCCCTTTGATCATGGACTTTCAACTACAGATCTGACAAATCTGGCAAGTTAAATAAGTTAATGCATGACTGTAAAAATACACTTGGCAAAGACTTATACCTTTCGATCCCACCGCTGGTGGAAAACTAAAACTAAATAACCATGCAATACGGCTTGCATCCCTACCCTTGGATCATGTTGTTTTATCGACGGTTCACAAATAGTCTTCCTCGATCCTAGTGAATGGTGGAAAATAGAGTTGAATAGTTCACACTTTTTTAAAGCAATAGTCTATTGTGGATTATTATCCCATAATATTATTTTTTATTTTATAAACTATCTAATAATAATTTTTAATTATGTGAATTATCCACAATGCAATTTTAAAAGTGAAAATAATCTATATTATTCATAAATGAATATTTTAGTGTGTATTTTTTTCTCAATTTTCTTTGAACCTTTGTAATTGAAACTTGTGAAATGTATTTTACATTATGAAAAATAGTGTATTAAATTATCTAAAATGCTTTTTTTTATAATCAAAGTGTAGTGTATAGTTTTCTTATATATATTTAAACCCTAGAAATATTGTGATAAAATCACATTGTAAGCCTACTTCTAGTTTAGTTCTAGTTTCAAAAGTTCAATTTTCAACAAGTGAGTACAAAATATTATTTTACTACATTTAAAATTGATGAATGTAGATATTACACAAGTTTGAATTTTATCAAATTGTGGAATATATCAATTATATTTTATAGAAACTATCAATTTGTTTCCTTTGAGAAAAGGTTATTTGAGTCTATCTAATTATTAGGATTTGATTATTTAATCATGTAGAGTTATTTAGGAACTCTATTTAATTTTGTTTTTAAGTTATTTGTTTATACATTTTTTTTTATCACGTGGTTATCCACAATAAAATTCATAAATAGTGAGAAATCTATATTATTAGTGATTCAACTATTTCTACCCTTACAAATGGTATGAAAAATTAAAATTATTATAACTTCCATTTGGGATGTGTAGACTATACACAATTCTATTTTCAAATGTATAATTTTTTAAAATGTACAGAGAAATTGTGACTTTTCCACACTAAAATTTAGAAAATGTGGATATTTCACAACATTCAATTTGACTTTAATGAAATAGTGGAAAATATATTTGAAAAATGAGAAAATGTGTTTTATTCACAATGAATTCTCAAAAATGTCGATATTTTTTCAACTTTATAAGTGGCTTTTATGAGATTGTGGATAATCTACACTATATTTTATAGAATATATCCATTTAATGTTGATAATTCACATTTTTTTCACAAAATGATATATTTGTGGATAACAATGTGGATAAATTAGGCTAGTTCTAGTAGTGAGAACATGCTTATCCTTGATAGTTGGTGGCAATAAACACAATAGAAAGGTAGATTGATTCAGAAGGAAGATGTCCAACATTTGACCAGAGAAGTACTTGAGGACTTGATCAATATGGTGGGGGGTTTTGATCTTGTAACTGGTGGCAACCCATATAATAACCCATCTTCCAATAATAAAATTAACAGGGATGAGCTAGAGGGGAAAAATTCTTCACTTTTTTATGAGCATCCTCACATTGTGAAGGAAGTGAAGCAAATAATGCACTTAAAAAGGCATGACATAGGATTTCATTGTCATTTTTAGACTTGTTGTTGTGACTAAAAAAGTTAATAGACAATTTAAAAACTCTGAAATGAATTACTTGGAAGAAATTGTTTGGCTCAGAAATTTACAGGGACAAAGACTTGCAATAACTGAAAATTCATTATTTTGTTTCATCAATTTTAAACTGCTTGTTCAATAAACAAGAGATAAAATCAGAAGTTGATGTTTACTTTGATGAGATCCTTTTTTTTCATACTATTTTTATTAATTGGAAATCACATGTGTAAAATACAATGTGAACACCAAATGATATATGTTATTTGTTTTAGAGAGATAGTTATTACTTTTGTAGTCGGTGTTAATAATGGGTGTGATTGATTTTGTAAGTGTAGATATATAGATGAACCACTTTATTTAAAGGTTTCATCTCTACATTTCATACTTGTTACAAATTCGTACATATACATTTACAAATCTCATATCATGAGTGGTAACATTTTGCTGACTATTTTATTTGAACTAAACATGTTACATGAAGACTTCCATACATGTGCAGATTTTCAATCTATCCATACCACTTCAAATTAACTAAAGGTGGATATGGAAAACACAATGGAAAATTATATCATGCTTTGCACTTACGAGGGGAGTTCCCCCTAATATGAAGATATTCAAACTTGATGTATGTCTAAGTATAGGATAAAATTGAATGCATCTTTTTTGTCTGACAATGGGTGAAATATCTATGGGAAAACTCTACATTTTGACTTGTATGAGACACCATGCATTTCACATTTTTTTATTCTTTCTCTTTTTTTTTAGTTGTGGCAGGTCAACTCTAAGACATTCATTTAGACGTATACAGTGAAGAGTTGGGTCTCCAAGTGTCAGTAGGTATAAGTCAAGAAATAGATAATTTCAAGTGTTGGCAGTTTTAATAAAGAAAATGGGGATTTTTCAAATGATGCCCTCTGGAGTCTTGCAGAGGAGGCGTTACTCAGAGCAAGAGGAAATGGAAACTGAAAAAAAAAATCTTTAGTTGGTTTTTTCAGGGGAATAGGAGGTTTTTTTTCTGAAACAAATTAGTTAGGAGCTTATAGACTAGGTGTTAAATCCATAATAGAGTGTAGTATTTTGAGTCCATTGAGGAATTGTGTAGTGTCTTTTCATCTTCATGCACGTTATAATTCAATACAACAAGTGTGTTTTGTGTGTGTAATCTCAGTAATCAAGCTATTAATGCAATACAGTTCTAAATTCTGAGTCCCAAGTCTGAGTGGGAGTTGTGTGTGTGGCCATTTGAGTGAATAATTTTAGGTTGCAAGGTTACGACATCCATTGACCTGGACCCGTGAGCTTGACTGCATCAAATTATACCCCACGTCAACATGGACATCACGTGTGTTGAGAACATTCACATCTGACAGTATTTCTATTTTATCAAGATTTGTCTTCAGTCTCACATGACACACAATTCATCCTTAAAGATAATTATAAGAAACCATAAAGGAGTGTATCTTTGAGCTTGATGATGAATTGAGTTAGTGCAAGAGTTCATGCATTCCTTTATGGCCATTAGGGGTCTCTTTCTGTCATAGATAGACCAATCATCTATGAATATTTCAAATTTTCTTCTTGTTTTCTTGTTAAGATCGTAATACATTCGTCTGAAAAAGTAGCCAATGCATTCAATTGTTCATACAACATCCTTTGTATGTATAGATCAAATTTTATATTGCGAACACTATCTTTAACTTGTCCTCCGTTGTGATGTTGGTCTGGTTGTAACTAGAGAACCATTAATGAAAGAATATAACTTATTTCCAATACCTCCTTAAGAGTGGAATCAATTAAAAACTTATTCAAAAGCCCACTTTGTTCATACCCTATAGTTTTCTCCTTCAAGCAAATTGTCAAACAATTTATGCTCCTCCTATAGGCTTCCACATTTTGTATTTCTGACAAAGATCCACTTCCAATTTTTTGTTAGAACTCCACACCATTTTCCAAAGCACCCATTACGGCACACGCTGAAGGATGTTGATTAGGATGTTGAGACAAGGTCTATATGGGCTAATTGCATTTACTTAAAAAACTCATCCCACAATCCACAAGGCCATATTTTGAATATCTAGGATAAAATTCATTCTACGATAATGTACATTTGTGTAGGAAACCATCCCCGTAGAAGCTGCAGATTAGAATATATTGATGCCAAATGCACTGTATACCCTACTCCAAAACTCTCATTTTACCTCAAGAAGAAGTAGAATGGTGCCAGTCTGCAATATCCACTGCATATTAATTTTGTAAAACCTACCAAGGCTCACTCAAACAGTCCATATGTACATATCTAGTAGTGAATGCAGATCTTGAAGATATAACTAATTGAGGTATTTTGTCAAACATGTCATGGGTCTTCTAATAGCTTCCACCAACTACATACTTGTATAGCAATCAATATAGTCATAACTACAAACTCGATGATAGCTCAGTTTCTATTGCATTTATGAACCCCCTCATGGCCGCTTTCCAAGGAACAAACTTATGAAATATTATTATCCTCGTTTATAAGCTCTTTCATTCTTTGTACTACAGTTTTCTAATATTTGCTTATATAACCAACTAAGAAATGGATTAGATTATTGCTGGTCATTTCATATACATGAAAAATGTATTTTCATTTGTTTCCCAGAACTTTTATGGACTCGGTTAACCTTTTAATCTAACTGAAAACTTAGCTTCTCCACTCTGCATAAATTTTTAGAACTTTTTTTCACTGTTGTTCTATTTGAAGGAATTTCTTTCACTATAATTGCCCATCTTTAAGAAAAGGAATTACTTATATATGTTATCTTCCTCACTTCAAGCCTATATACTATCAGGCATTGATAGCTATATAATATGTTTAATCAACTGATGTGCATATATTTCATGAGACTTCATCTTGATGAAACAGATGAACAAACAAATTGTGTGCCTTGTGTATGGTTCCATAAGTACAAAAAAATTGTGTGCCTTGTGTATGTTTGCAAAGGAGGAGTTCAAGGGAAGACAAGAGGTAGGCCAGGGTAAGCATAACGGGAAACTATACTCTCAGACAACATCATGTAATTTTTTGTTAATTGTAAGATGGAGAAAGGGCGTGTTGTGCAAGTCGATGATACAACATATTTCAAAGATATCTAAAAATGCTAAGTGTGGTCAAATAAAACTCCCACGCTAATTTAGTAGCAGTTTACAAGCTTAGGTAGATTGTGTTTGCAATGTAATGGAAGAATGAAATCCCTTCCAAAGGATAACTCCATATGAATTACTTGCATAAAGAGGTCTATCCAAAATCGGTATTAAACTCTCAAACCCTATATGAAGAGCAGGGCATTTCTATGACTGAAAATTACACAATCCATTCTATGACAAAGGAGGGGTCCCCAATCATGTTCACTATGCAGGGCTATAAATTATGGTACTTGACCTGTTTTGTGCAGTGATTGTTCACAATTTCTCACAATTATGCAAGCTGATAATGTGCTTCTTTACCTTTAACTTGCAAGTCATCCTAGGAATCTAGATTGGGCATCAACTTTGCAGATGAATCTACAGATTTCTGTATGTGCTTGTGCATGACTATTGCAGGTGCATCCATTAGGTTATTTTTTCAACCTTTCTCCAATATATTCTTGTTTTGAAACTGTTTAATGGTTCATTCTTATTCTTATCAATTAGGATGGTACAACTCTCCTGTCAGAATTTGAAGCGGTGGATCTCGTGAAGGATATTTTTGCTTTAGCTTCATAAAGAGACATATACACTGTATGACGTCCATCCTGTATTCATATTTTTTCAATTTTTGCATGTAACTTTTTGTATTTTTTGCTGGCATGTTAGAATATTTTTTGTTGTGATTAGTCGTTCAAATATCACATCTACGGTCTTGATAAGGGTGATAAGGGTGTTATGTTATTCCTCAGGGTGATGGATTAGAAATAGTAGTTAATGCGGAAGGTATTAGACGAGAAGAGATTATGAAGTTACGATATGATTAATTTGATGTCACTCCTGAATTAGGTGCACGACTTATTACATGTTTTTACCACCTATGCATTTCTATTGAAGGTGATTTGAAAGCACATAAACTGATGTCCTTCATCAAATAAATATTGCTATCATCGTGTTATTTATTCTGCAAATTAGTGTTGCAATACATTCAACTTGAGCTGGGATTTTTATTTTGAGTTTTTAACTCCTAATCTCTATAACTTATTTAAGAACAATACAAAATTATGGCGTTTAGTATAATGTCTTATAAGAAACGCGCTTCATCTAGGGATACTATCTTGAGTGTTTGCTCATGGAACTGGGCTGAACATTGAAGTTGTTTATGCTGAAAGGCATGTAGTGAGTTTATTTAGTTTCTTTCAAGTGGTTGATCTAATGACCTTGCTAAGTAGGGTGCACAAGTCAAAAAAATTTCTATTATATTTTTGTTTTTTTACTTGCACACACACTAATGCCCCTTTTAAGTCTTTATCCAGTATTGGAGTCAACTTCTGTGATGATTTTAATGGCCAAATGATGTTGGCATATCTTAGTGGTAACTTTTATGATATGTCATATCTTCGATTTTAGATATATGGAGTGAATGGATCTTATATTTTACAGGAGTTCCTAAATTTAGCTTTAGAAAGGTTATTTGTAGTTGTTACAGTTCCCATCAGTTTTCCTAATTAATTAGTTTAACTTTCTTTACTTTTGAGTAACTTTTTCCGTTCACGAATAATTTCTTTCTTTCCATATCTTAGAATGTAGGTCCACTTCTTGAATTTATGCTACTCACAATTCATGTAGATAGTTTACCCCCTCTGATATGTAGTGGGGTGTAATTATTAATATATTACAGAATTCAAGTCTACCCCTGATGATGCCAATATAAGAGATACTATCTATGGGTAAATTTTAGCTTGAATCACATTTTTTTTCAGTTTGAGCCTTCAGAAAAATGCTTCTTTGCAAGGTTTTCCCTAATTCTTTGTTAGAATCCTATAGAAAATGTAATTCATGTTAAACTTACCATTCTTAGTTCGTAGTGCTTAATTTGGAGCGGTTTGTGCTACCTTTTCACATATTTTAATTGTCAATACATTTGTTCATTTTTGCTAAGAAAATAGTATAACCTGCTAGGAACTGCAAATTTGGTGTGCATTGCAAGCTATACAATAAACTCCATATCAAATAAAATGAGCAATGTTGAACTCAAATTGAATAAAACAGGAAAATAAAATTAGAACTGCAGCATGGTTCCCCTTTCAAATTTGAAATTTCAAGTTGCCCATTGTATAAATGATACATTATTAAATATAAGGAAAAATAGAACGGTGCTCTATATCTTGGACCTCAAATTTGGGTTAGAAGCTTGTCAATCAGGTACTTATATTTTCTATTGAATTCTTGGGTGCACATACATACGGTAGCAAAACAGATCCCTGAGAGCAAGGACATAAGACTTTTGTGCAAATGTGAAAGGGGAGTTCTATGTGCACATTCAAATTAAACATATAAATACCCTTGATTAAAGATCTGGAACTAAGAACATGATTTAAACTTACAAAGGATCTCAATGGACATTTGGTGGACTGTGACAGAGCTCTCATTGCACATTTAGTGGTCCATGATAAACAGTTCAATGTGCATTTGATGGATCTTTTGAAGGCCTTTAATGATTAAGAATAATAAGAGGGATTGGTTGATATATCTCGAAGATGGACAGAGCATAAGCAAAAGGCTACCACCCATGATATAAAATCTGCAAATGTACAAAAGTCTTCATGTATTCATGTTTAGTTCAAATAAAATAGCCCACAAATGTATGAAAGACTACCATTCATGATATAAGATTTGCAAATGTATATGTACAAATTTGTAACAAATTTGAAATGTAGAGATAACACCTTTAAATTTAATGCTTCATATATGTTCCTAAAATTACAAAATCAATTACACCCCTTATCAACATCAACTACAAAAGTAATAACTATCCCTCTAAATCAAATAACATATACCATTCGGCGTTCACATTGCATTGTACACATGTGATTGCTAGTATATAGAAATATTAAATTCAACTCAAATTATATAGACACAATTTATTTATGTTTATTAAAATTCTAAAAATTTAATGGAAATGTGAAGGTTGTTACAATCGTACATTTTTTTGAAACTCACATTTCCAATGCTAAAGGATCACTTTCCAATACCCCCTAGACGATTAATAAACTTATTTACACAAGAATATGGTTTCGTAGAACAATTTCTTATACTTAATCACATAGAAAAAGTAGTAGGATATAGTAATATTATGGCAAGGTTTTAATAGGAAAGTCGCACTTAAATAGAATGTTGAAAGCGTGAGGTAAATATGGTTGTTCTCACGCCAATCATTCTTAAAAAAAAGCAAACATTTATTTTGGCATGGCGAATGATAGAGTGCAGAATCATGGTAACATGCCAAATGGCGTGAATGGTCGTGCTATCATGTTATTGCTCTGGAGGCATTTCACAATGGAAACGCTACCATTAATTAATACACTTCAATTACAGAATTTACCAACCCACATATTTAACAAAAATAATCACATTCATTCTTCTTTAAGATGCTTTCATTTATATTTACAGGGAAAACGAATCGAAATAGCTACTTCTAAATAAACCAGCCACTCCTGCTCATGCTGCAGCTTGGCTATGAACAGAATAAACCCTAAATTCGCACTGCAAACCGAGGAAATTCAAAGCCGTCTCTGATTCCCCCCTCCATCCAGGGTTTAAGTTTGACGCCTGTGTACACGTTTTTCATGTCTTTAGCCATAAAATAACTGCAATGTTTTCATACGATCATCTCTTCCAACTTTGCAGATTTGACCTCCTTTTTTTTCTTAAATATATACACCTTTTACATTGATATCTGAAAATTGGTATTAAAAACTGTAGAAAGAAACGTAACAGTACTACTGCTGCCGTGCAAAATTTGAAGTGAAAAACTGTCGTCAGTAAACTTTTGTTTGACCAGAATAGTTGGCCGTCAAATTTAAAGCCAGTGCAGCAGTAGCAGCTACTATACTCTTCCCCACTGTCAAATTTAGAATGAGAGCTTTACAAAAAAAAATTTAGCGGGAGTTGGAAAATGTCCTTACTTTTTAGACCCTCAATATTTTTGGTTTCTTTCGTGTTAAACATGACTAAGTTCATAAACCAAAGAATTTGGTTAAAGCTATGCAATCTCAATTACAGTAATGGAACACCACATACATTTGCTTGGAAGGGGATGAACGTATACAAACTTGTCTATTTATTAATTACTAGCAGTTGCTCCTCCAGGGGGAGCAAGGATACGCCATGGTCTCAGCGAGGGGAGTTCACATTATTACATCTTGCACCTGGTACAGTGTGTTTTTGCAAAGTTGGCATTGATTTTTTTATTTTTTTTGTTGAATAAAGCTGATGGATTGGCAATTTGGCTACCTTCATTTTTTTAAGGACGTTTGCCACGCCACGGAGCCGAATTTATTGATGTGTTGCCCTTTAATGAATACACACATCCTAATCGAGGTCTTCTTAATCTGGTAGCAAAGCTTGCTGAAAATTTGTTAAAGTCAGATCCAGGACTCAAAACTTACATTGGTTATGGTATTCTGGAAGAACTTGGAAGAGGTGGTTCCGTCAGTAAACTGCACTGTGATATGGCGGATGCGTGGATATCTGTGTTATTTGTTATGTAATAACACCAGCAACATCATTTCTTTATTTCTTACCTGTCATTTTGTGTGCGTGTATGGCTTAGATTTTCTCAGTTTTTTTCTCTATCTTATGCTAGATTTTCTCATTTTGTTATGTAATTTCTCTTTTATTGAAGCAGGGGACGATATATGGAGGAGGATTTTAAAATTTTAGCAGAGGCAAATTAGGTCTTAGAAGGGTAGTTTTTTTTAATGCATATGTATATGTACTGCTACCTATGCGCGTAGTTGCAGTTGCCCTCAGTTCCTCTCGGGCGCATTTTTAGACGTATTAATTGGATGCATTTTTAGACTGGTATAGCTATTTTCTTTTGATTTTTCTGAAACAAAAGCAAATGCACAGCCTACAGTGTAATGGAACAGAACAGAAGGGTGGAAGAAAATGAAGGGTGACGAAATAACGGGAATGTCCCCCTATCAAGAAAACAGTGCAAAAATAATTAACAATCATATTATTTTGTTTTTTTGACATTTATTCCATATGTTTGTCTCTTGTTCAACAATACATTTCAATCAATTTTTTATTTAAAACTTTTAGTGACCACTTCTTTTCGACATTTATATAATGATGATTCTACTTATTAGGGGTTAGAGTTATGGACATTGCAATCACATTTTAGATATTGATAGATGGACATTGTTATATTTAATTAGTTATTTGATAGAAAGTATGAATGTTTAGATTTATGACATGATTTACAGATGGATTATATGCATGTTTTGACATATCAAAATTTAATGATCTTGAGTTTCTACTAGAATGATATATATATATATATATATATATATATATATATATATATATATATATATATATATATCGTGAATAGTGTTGAATTACTTGTTCAGGGATGGTTTAATTATGATAATTGATTATATGAATATGCATGTGTTTTAACTATTTCGATGTCGTTAATATGGCTACAAGGCCAGAAAGGTATTGTCTTGACTTTTACAGGTATTCGCAACACAATAAACCAAAGGGGGACATGAGACCAACAGTGAAAGAATTTGGAATATTGGCAACAGGTCACCTTGGCAACTTGTGTGTGTGTTTGATGTTTTGTAGTTTGATGTTAGGAGGTCCCCATTGGAGGGTGACCTCAAATGTGACCTTGGGTAAGTTTGTGACTTTGTCTTGTTAATTTTATTTAATTGTGAGTTATTGTATTTTTTTTAGTATGTGGACTCACTTTTATTATTTTGTTTAGCACCCCTCTTAAGTTAATTAAAATTGTTTAACTAGTGTTAATTAGGATGTGACAAAAAGGGGTAAATAAATGTGAGTTGGTAGCCTTGGTGTGTATTGGATTAGAAAGAATTTAATTTGTTTTGGAGTAGTGTGTACTCAATCTTTCAAGTGAAATTCAGATTTTGACATTTTAGGCAATTTTGGAGACTTGTGGGACAAGTTAAGTTTGTCCCACACCTCTTAAAGTCACCCACCCACTAGGCCTAAGATGTGAGGGGCTTATTTTAGGCCCTATTTTGTGTTTTAATAGAGAAAAGAACAATTAATTACATTTTTCTTACAACCTTATTTATTTGTGTCCTTTTGGGGTGTGGGTTTAGGTTGAGTGTGTAAGAGGGTGGTCATTCCCTCAACCACCAATTTATTATGTTTTGGGGTATGGGTTTGACCTTGGTGATATGGAATGGAGAAGAAATGATGTGGCATCCTACATTAAGCCACATCACCTCTCTCTTCCTTTTTCTATTTATTCCAATTTTTATGAGGATTTGGGGGTTACTTATTTTTGGTTTTGGTCTCTCACTTTGGAGGTGCTTGCTTTTGGAGTGCTTGTGGGAGTTGGAGATAGCTTGGGATTTCTTGGGCTTGGAGGGTTTTGGAACTTGCTTGTGGAGTGGATTTCTTGCAATGACAAGGTAGGGTCTTTACCCTTGGTTTCTTTACTATTTTGATTTGCTTATGGTTTTGAATGAGTGTTGTATTACATGTGTATTGTTGGATAGTAAAATGGCCTTAGGTTGTGTATCATAAGAAAGTGAAATGGGGATAAATTTTTTTGGGAGACATAAGAGTTACTATTAGGTATTTAGGAGGGAGTTGGGTTAGGGTGCCCACCTTGTAATTATCTTGTTATTTTATTCATTGAGGGAGACAGAAGAGTGAGGGAGGCATAAGAAGTATTTTTCCTTATAGGGAGGCATAAGAGTTTTTTAGGCTTGATTGAATGTTGGAGGTTTTAAGGTGGGCACCCAAACCTTTAGGAGGCACAAGTGAAATCCCCATGTTCCTTTCTCTACTTGGCTTGAGTTTAGAGTCAATATTTTTTGGGAAATTTATGTGTGTGAAAATGAATGTTTTGTGGTTATTTTCATGTGTGAATGTTGGTTTGAATGTGAATTTGAAAGCCTTGTTTGTTGCCAATGGTTGTCAAATATTCCATATTGTCTCACTGTTGGGGCTTGGGGGCCAATGAGGAGAAAGACTTCATTTCCTCACTGGATTATTAGTCGGGTGGACAATGTTGCCTACTCCCCCATTTTGGTTGTTGTGTTTGATCTTGGTAGAAGGTAGAGTTCAAATGAGGAACCATGTTTATTGTAGTATTTGGAGAAAAGGATTGAGAAACCTCTTGTAAAGAGTTTTACCATGTCGCTTCCATTTTGTATGGAGGGCTTGTAATCTTGCATTTTAGAAGTAAAGCTCTTAGTTGTCTTGTTTATCGAAATTATGATATTATTTCTCATTGTAAATAAAAGTAGAAGGCTTGAAAATTTATTTACTTGCTTGTTGGAAAGAGGAGATTATTGTACTAAAAAAAAAAAGAACCAAGTTTAAGAGAAAGTTTTGGATTGTCTTAAGACCATTTTTGTACTATTGGAAAAAAATGAAAAGAAGGATAGGAGGTTATAGCCAAATGGATATTGTATTTCTTTCAAAACTGAAATTAAATGTCTACTTGCTTGTACTTCTATTAAGTGAAATGGTTGAGATAGAGTGAAGAAATTAGTTATTGTGCTTGCTAAATAAAAAGTATCTTGAAAGTGTTTAAAATTTTGTTATTCTTATTTTAAAATATAGGAATGAAGGAAATAGTTTTATAGTGCCTTGGATTATGGATGCAATCTTTTTATTAGTTGTATTAGAAAGAACAATAAATTTTAGAATTTGTCCCAAAGTTACATTTGAATGAATATGTAGCAATTTCAAAATCATCTTGCTCAAACTTAGATACCCAAATTAATGATCCTAAACAAACCTCTAAACCATCTTGCTATAACTTAGATAATGACTAAATGTGAATTTACACCTATATAACTATTTAAACTCATTTTGCCAAAATTTTATATCCAAACATAGAAATGAAGTTAGTTTTATATTGTTTTAATCCAAATAGTTATGTTGGGAAATAACTATATAAGTATGTATATATAATATAAACGTATATTATATATAAAGATACTTTATATTTTTTATAATAATGATTTTATTAGTAACATACAGGACAACAAGTCCCTCCTCTTTATGGGAGAGGTTTCCTTATTGAAAGCAAGCAGCAAAGCTTATATACAAATGTACAACTTTCATCTTAAGGCTGGACCTCTGACATCTTGAAATGCTTTTATACCAAAATAGATTATCAATACAAATGAATGGAAGAACTGAAGAAAGGAAAGAGCAGAATATAACAGTACTTTCAGGAAATATAGATAGCAGAGTATAACCCTATACGTACTGAGAAAGAGTGATACAGAATAGAATCATTCACATTCACAACATAAGATATCATTCCATAGACACAAAGTTCTAGAAATCATATCAATAAGAACACAAAGTTTCTTATCACAGAAGATAAATGATCCACAGATTTCAGGTAAGCAAGAAGAGACAATAGATGAAGATAGAGAGAAAGGGGAAATTCTTCTGTATTGATTTACTTTCGATTATAATTACACTTCAAAAGTATCAGAGTCCAACATTTGCAATGAGCCAAGCTCTTACATTTATAGATGAAGCGAAAAGAGGAGAAGAAGAGAAGGAAGAAAATCTGATTTGGAAGCTCAACCACCAACCATCAATGCCCCTGCAAATCCACCTACAATCTGTCAAATCTGGTTCTGCATGTCTTTGGCATGCTGAAGAAGGAAGGATGGAAGATCATATCAAATTTGATCTAGTTGAAGCAGTCTGATCACATATTAATGGCACGAAAGATGTTTTCCATATTTTCACCCAAATCAAGATATCCAGTTGGTTCTCCATGTCTGTTTGGCATGTTGGAGAAGGAAGGATGGAAGATCGAATCAAATCTAATCTGTTTGAAGCAATCAGATCACATATTAATGGCGTGAAATACATTTTCCAGATTTCCAACCATCAAATCCTACTGAAAATAATATTTTATGCTTCCATGGCATAGAGGAGACCAAGATCTTTCCAACAGTATAAAATTTGTTGAATTTTGAGCACTGGAGTGAAAGTTATGCTCATTTGAATATTTGAATCGAATCCATACAAAAATGGGAAAAAATGTAATTTTCACAAAATGGATCCTCGGGCCTGAAATTGAAATTGCGCCTTTAGCGCAAAAGATGCAAAGTGCAAAAGTATCCCTCAAACCCCGCAAGCCCACAACTTCACTTTTGATATAGGTCTGACACGTGGCTTTACCTTAGTGGTAACGGAGTCACGACTCACTTTATAATTTTACTTCTTTTGGAAACAAGGCTCAAAATCTCAAAGTTCTCCACTAACCTGCTTCCCCGTTTTTACTTTCAATGTCGACTCAACATTTTACTTTATCCCTTAGCATGAGCCACGGTTCACTTTATCACTTTACCTTTTATGGAAACAAAACAAAAATTCCTAAAGTGCTCTGATGGCCCGCCTTCTTCATTTTGACTTTCGATGCGGGCTCAACATTTGACTTTATCCCTTGGCATGAGTGGGGCCACGACTTTATCACCACCTTTTATGGAAACAAAGCCAAAATTCCTCAAAGTGTCCGACAACCCACTTCTCCGCTTTTGACTTTTCACATGGCATGTATTCATACATTTTCAGCGGGACCGTGGGCTCATTTTTTAACTTTATGTTTTGGAAATAAAGTGGAAATTCCAAAGTTTCTGACCTCCTTTCTACTTTGATTTGAAATGGCCACATGTCCCTTTGCGGGCCTGTTCTATTTTTTTGTTTTGAGAAGTCCTCTTTTGGACCTGACTCGGGACACTTCCCACTCAAGACTCTTGTTTGGACCTGACCTTCGGAGGTGACACGTGGAGACCTGGCACACATTTGGGACCTACTTTTAGATTTGGCCCCCTTGAAAGAGCACCAAGGGACACATGGAGGCTTCCGCCACTGGTCTTTATACTTAGCCAATTCAATGGTCGGATTTGTCCCTTTTGACTTCTTTGACCCTAGACACATGGAGAGTGATGGCACTTGTTTGGGGACCGCCTTTGGCTTTTGACCCTTGAAGGTGCACCAAAGAGACACATGGCACCATCCATTGGCCTTAGACTTTTCAACGGCTGATTTAAATTTTTGAGGCTCTGACCATGTGGAGGCTGGTGCTCATTTGGGGTCTGATTGGGTTTCACTTCTGAAGTTGCGCCAAGATGAGGCATGGAGGCTTCTGCTAGACCCTCTTATACTTAGTCAATTAAATGGCTGGCTTTATCCCTTTTTCAGACCTTGGACACGTGGAGGGCTTTTGGACCTCTTTGACCACATTTTGAATTTGCACCGATGAGGCTCATTTGGGGGACACTTTGGCTCCTTGACTTGGCCTTTGAAGGTGCACCATTGAGACACGTGGAGGCTTCCACCGACTCTTTATACTTAGCCGATTCATGGCTAGCTTTGTCTTTTTGGACTCTGACCACATGGAGGGCCTATGCACACAAGTTTGGGGTCTTTACTTTTTGCACCATACCAAAAGTGTGCTGAAGAGACACGTGGCACCTTCCGTGGTCCTTTCTATACTTAGCTGATTCGAGGCCTCGATTCCCACTTGCCTTTCTCCATTTTTAGGATCATTCAACCAATCAGGATCTTTGGGCCACACAAGCCAATTTGACACTTTTGCAAAAATAACAAAAAATGATAAGTTCAAAAATAATCTGCCACGCCGCATCCAATTAGAGATGTCCACGTACTCGTGGATGCTGGGGCCAAAAATTGATTCATTCACGACTGTAGAAAAAATATAGAGGAGGGGAAACTCCACCATTTACACCCTGAATTTCAAATTGTTCTCCATGGAAAGAGAATGTAAACAATACAAGGCTCGACATGATCCAAACCAAAAGAGAAGGATTGATAATTTCATTCATGAAAGAAACAATTTTCAAGCATCCAGATGGGAAGACAAAAATTTTTATCAAACCATGCAGACTGCAAGATTTTAAATTAACAGGGTGAAGATTGTAAATGAGCACCAACTTCTTCAAAGCATGAATTTTTTCTATCTCTCCAGACTTCTCACTCTACTCAAACATCTCTCAAAGGCACCAACTCAAAATTTTCGAAACTTGACTTGAAAAATGAGGGGAATTTTGAGGGTGACAACAGTTGGCTCTTTCTGGGGATGACTTGGCTTGGGACAGAGGAACGAGGCAAGATCAAGAACCATAGAAAAACTCTAGGAAATTAGACCAGTGCCTTATCCATTAGGATAATAGATTCAAAGGAAAAACCAATACATAAGACAACACACACGGAAGGGAAACAAACCAAAAAGGAAAGACAAAAACAAAACACCGCACACAGTATATACAAAAGGACTACCTAATCACCTAGGACTTGAACAACTTCAAATATTTCCCACTATAAGGAAGTGGGAGAGAGGATCCATCCATATAATCCAAGTAGAAATAATTTTCTCCAGCAAAGTGTCTGATTTTGAAAGGACCAAGCCAAAGAGAATCAAACTTACCATGGCTTCCTCGAGGTTCATGTCTTTTGTCCCACAGCAGAACAATGTCTCCCACTTGAAAATCTCTGGGCCTAGCCTTCTTATCAAACAAAGCTTTCACCTTCAGTTGATGAGCTGAGATTCTATCAAAAACTTGCAACCTGTCTTCATCCAGCTTCTGGAGATACATGATCCTCTTGTCCAAGGAACTGATGAAACTTGTATCTTCAATAGCCTTCATTAAGTGCAAGGCTGGTAATTCCACTATTACTGGTAGCTGAGCTTCAACACCATACACCACCTAGAATGGAGACATCCCAATTGCTCTTTTGGGTGTAATTCTATCTTCCCAGAGAGCATCATAGAGCTTCTTGTGCCAATTCCTTTGAGAGTCATTGACAAGCTTCCGAACGATGGTTACCAGATTCTTATTTGTTGATTCTGCTTGTCCATTCCCTTGAGGATAATAATCTGAAGAATGAGCAAGGGAAATTCCATAGCCATAGCAGAAATCCATCATCTCAGAAGAAGAAAAATTGGAAGCATTATCAGTCACAATCTTGTTTGGTACCCCAAACCTTATCAAGATGTTCTCCTTGATGAAATTACACACCACCTCAGAAGTAGTGCTTTTGACTGGAATAGCCTCTACCCACTTTGTGAAGTAATCTGTAGCAGTTAGCACATGAGTATGTCTAGCACTGGAAGGTGGGTTAAGAGTTCCAATGAAATCCAATCCCCACTGTTGAAAAGGCTCATCAATCACTACTGGTTTGAGTGGTAAAGCAGCCAACTTAGGTCTCCCAACAAAATTCTGACAGGCTTCACACTTACCTACCCATTTTGATGCATCTCTGAACAATGTAGGCCAATAGTACCCTACACGAAGGATTTTATGGGCAGTGACAGTAGAAGAGAAATTCCCTCCACAAGCCTGATCATGAAAAGCTGAAAACAACTTCTTCTGTTGCTCTTTGTCCACACATTTAAGGAATCTTCCATCTATGCCTCGCTTGAATAAAGCATTTTCCCATAATACATATTGTGCAGACCTTAGCTTAATAGCTCTCTTTTCCTTGGCACTCAAATGGGATGGACACTCTCCATAAGTAAGAAAATGTGCAATATCAGCATACCATTCATCTGTTGAACTGAGGAAGAGGACAACAGGAACATCAACTACTTTTGTGGACAATTCTTCATCAGCTCCTTCAGCAATAAGCTCACATAAGCCTTTACCCCAGACTAGCTTAGTTGGCTTGATATCAAGGTCATATTCTTGGAATTTTTCTACCCAATTTCCTCTCTTAGTTCCAAACTCCTGTTGTGTAAGAATAGACTTGATGGTTGTATCAGGTACAAGCACAACAGAGTGAGAATTAAGAATATAAAAATGAAACTGCTTGACAGCTTTGACCACTGCAAAAGCATGTTTCTCCATCATAGTATATTTCAATTCATGAGCTTTCAGAACATAGCTCATGAAGGCAATTGGAAGTTCATGATCCTCATAATTTTTTTGAGTTAGCACAGCAGCCAAGGTACTCTCTGTAGCATAGCAATAGATAATAAAATCTTTGCTGAAATCAGGACATGCTAAGATGGGGGTTCTAGCAATGGCTTTCTTGATACCTTCAAATGCTTCTTTACCTTCAGAAGTCCAACCAAATTTTTTCTTTCCTTTCATCATGTGAGAAACACTCATAGTCAGTTCTACAAAATCTGGAATGAATCTCCTCAGGAAATTTATCTTGCCAAAGAAAGAGTGAACACCCTTTTTGCTTGTGGGAAGAGGAATCTGCTGGATTGCTTGAACTCTTTCTGGATCTATCTTGATCCCTTCTTTGGAAACAATATGCCCCAGTAACTTTCCTTCAGTAACACAAAAGACAGACTTCTTAGGATTGAGGGAAACTCCATGTTCTCTACATTTTTGAAGAACTGTTTCCAGATGCTGAAGATGATCTGCCCTTGTTTTGGAAAAAATAGTCAAATCATCAAGGTACACAACAATACACTTTCCCTTTAGACTACCAAAAGCTAAATCCATTTCCCTCTGGAAAGTGGCACCAACATTGATAAGACCAAATGGCATTCTCTTGTAGGCAAAGGTGCCCCAAGGGGTAGTAAAAGCAGTCTTGTGCTGATCTGGGGTACTGACTTCCACTTGATTGTATCCAGAGAATCCATCTAGCATAGACAACATCTCAGAGCCTGAGACAGCTTGCAAAACTTGATCCATCATGGGGAGTGGATAGTTGTCTTTTAGAGAGGCCTGATTCAAATTCCTGAAATCTACACAGATGTGAATCTCACCATTCTTCTTTCTGACAGGCACAATGTTGGCAATCCATGTTGAATGATGTATAGGGAAAATAATCTTGGCTTTTAGTAACTTCTGGATCTCTTGAAAAATAGTATCAGCAACCTTAGGATTGTACTTCCTTTGCTTCTACTTGAAAGGTTTGATCCCAGGTTTCAGAGGGATATAGTGTTGCATCTCCTTTGGTTGAAAATCCTTAAGATCTTCATATGAATAGGAAAGAACATCAACATACTTTTTTAATAGGTTTACTGCTTTCTTTTTCTCTTCTTGAGTGCAACATTTTCCAATATTCACCACCCTGGGTTCATCATTGCTTCCAATATTGACCTTCTCATACTCAACAGATTGTCGAGTCCCTTGAGAAGCTTCAGATTTGATGAACCTATCATGTTTGTCAAACAAATCTTCTAGACTCACCAGTCCTTTGGGAATCTTGTTACCCTTCAACTTAATACAGCCATCCTGATCCATCTCTTCCTTGATATCTTCCTCATTAGAGGGCACATATTCTCTAGGTAGAGTTTCACTTCCTTCAAAATATAACTGATTGAAGTTATCTTTAAGCTCCAAGAAAGAGAGCAAGTGTTGATCATCATTGAAAACCTGCCAGTTGCTTGCATTATCTGGCACACTAGGCCTATGAATCATTTCAATGGTAAATTTCTCTTGAGAGAAATCTGGATGAGGAATCAACAAAGATCCTGAGACAGCTAGAGAATCAGCTCTAGTATTCTTTTCTCTTGGCACAACTTCAATTGAGAAAGCATCAAGGAATTCAATGGAATCCCAAACAAGATTTCTATAATGTTTCAATCTCCTATTCTTGACTTGGTAAAGATCCCTTACCTATTTCACAATCAACTCTGCATCACCACGAGCACAAAGATTCTTTACTCCTATTTCTTTTTCCATGCTCAACCCAAGGATGAGAGCCTCATACTCAGCTGTATTATTTGTATTTTCAAAATGAAGCTTGAAAGAAAATGGATGAATCTTCCCTTCTGGAGAGATTAACACCACACCAGCTCCAAAACCAGCTGAAGAGCAGCTTCCATCAAACTCCAAAGTCCAAATGCCATTGGGATCATGAATCACTCCCTTAGGAAGACTTGCCTCATCCTCTGACATGATCATATAGTTTCCATGCCCTATATCTTCATAGAGTATTTGTGCTTTTGGATCATCAGTATTTTGCACAATATACTCAGTTTTCTTTTCTGGTAACAACTTTCTTATTTTTCCATTGACCAGGATCAAAGCATGTGACCAGTCCATCTGAATTTCACCTCCTACCTCTTTACATAAATTCCTACTCAGCAACATACCATATGAGGGAGGAATATCAACAACCAAAATAGTGGTTGTAACCCTTTTCTCTGGAAAAGCAACGAAGGCTACTTGTGCATCTTTAATCCTTCCCAACCAAAGGCACTTCTCTACTCTCCATGGAATAGCAGGAACCAAAGGTACATGTTAGAGTCAGGCCCAAAGCATGAGCTACTTTTGTAGGAATTACATTGTCTGATGCTCCTAAGTCTATAACACAATTACTGAGTTTATGGCCAGCTATGAGGAGAGTCACATAGAATGGTTCAATTTTCTCATTAGGGGAAGTGACTGCAGCCACAAGGCTTGGTTGAGGTGAGGAAGAGGGAGTGGGAAAAATACCTTTAGAAGTATTGGATGAGGCTTTGGATTTGGAATTGACAAAGTTTACCATTTTAGCAAAGGCTTTTGGATGGGTTTGGTAAAACTCTGCCTCTGAAATTTGGATTTTGGTCTTTTTGAGGTGATCAATGATATCAAAAGACCCAGAGGTGGATGGGGCATCACTACTAGGAACAGGAGAAAATTTTGATTTATCAACTTTAGGAATTGAAGGACAAGAAGTTTTGGAAACAGAGGTAGAAGGAGGAGGATTAGCATTACTCACCTTTTGCGTGGAGGCAGTGGGAATAGGAGCTCCTCTTCTTGCAACCACTAGAATAGTTATAGGAAACTCCTTGGATTTCTTAGTAGGCTGCATCACTTTTTCTTTTCTTGTTCATTTTCTCCCAAGTCATAACAACATATGACTCACTATTCATCTCTGCCACTCTTTCATCATATTCATCTTCATCATCCATACCTTCAGTGGTAAGGAAATGAACTTGAGATCCACCAAGCTCTTCCAGTTCTTCATCAACCTCTTCTTCTGGTTCTTCATAGAGTTCATTAAACTCCTCATCATCAGGTTCTTGAACTTCACAAGTTGCATTGACTAGAACCTTGATAGGTGGGCCTTCAATAGCCAATTTATTCTGAGAAGGAGGTAACCGGTTCCTAGGCTGAAAATTCCTTCTTGGAATATCTTGATAAGGAGTATGTTGAGCCAATTGTTTTTTGATGGCAATGAGATCATTTGCAAAATTCTGCACTAACTGATCTGAATTGGCTCTAGGAGAGGAAGAGGAGGATGCTTTAGACTTGGAGGGTTCTCTTTTTAATTTACCAGACATGATTAAATCATCCTCAACACTGATAGCCAAACGTTGATCAACATCCAGAGTTGCAAGGTTATCTCTCCTTAGTGCATAGCTTACTTCAGGTAACTGAGCATTGAGGAAGAAGCATTTTTGGATTTGATCTATAGGACAAGTGTTCTGTGGAATTTTATGAATGAGCTTGTTGAATTTGGCCACAAATTCTCTCATGGGATCATGTGGTTCCTTCTTGATATGAGAAATTTGAGCCAAGAGAGCATGCACATCTTCAACAGGTTTGAAATGTTGCTCAAACTAAGTTGTCAAGGTGGTCCAATCAGTAATTGACCCAACAGGAAGATGATAGAACCAATCAGCAACATTATCCTGCAATGTTTCTACAAAGATCCTGACAAAAACGTCTTCATGCTCAATCCCAAGAATCCCACATGCAACACTGAAGGCTGTAATGTGTTCATCTAGGTGTACCTTCCCATCACCTCATAATTTAGGAAAACCTTTCCTACTACTCCTGGGTAACTCATGCAATGGTTGAGGGAGAGCAAGAGGCCCAATCCATTTTCCCCAAGGCTGAAGTGCTGCCATATGTGGGAAGATTGTCTGAAGGGGAACTGAAACACCAACAAGTATCAGAGCAAGAAGATTAGGGCTGAGTTGTTCTGGAGGAATGTTATTCTTGGAATTTCTGTCTTTAACAGGAGGTGTGCTTGTAGAATGAGTTCCTCTATTCCTTCTTGCTGGAAGAAGAGATAAGTTTTGTTGCTCCAGAAGTTGAAAATGAGAATCTTCAACCCTGAGATATTTCTTCCCACGTGTATATCGTAGAGTCGCTAGACCAAAAAATGATCTTGAAGTTTTTTTAGAAAGGGATACGTTGAAATGAAATCCCCACCAGAGTCGCCAAAAATTGTTGGGTTTTAAAATGGTACTTTAACAAAACCACAGTCAGGGGACAACAAGTCCCTCCTCTTTATGGGAGAGGTTCCCTTATTGAAAGCAAGCAACAAAGCTTATATACAAATGTACAACTTTCATCTTAAGGCTGGACCTCTGACATCTTGAAATGCTTTTATACCAAAATAGATTATCAATACAAATGAATGGAAGAACTGAAGAAAGGAAAGAGTAGAATATAACAGTACTTTCAGGAAATATAGATAATAGAGTATAACCCTATACGTACTAAGAAAGAGTGATACATAACAGAATCATTCACATTCACAACATAAGATATCATTCCATAGACACAAAGTTCTAGAAATCATATCAATAAGAACACAAAGTTTCTTATCACAGAAGATAAATGATCCACAAATTTCAGGTAAGCAAGAAGGGACAATGGAGGAAGATAGAGAAAAGGGGAAAATCCTTCTGTATTGATTTTACTTTCGATTATAATTACACTTCAAAAGTATCAGAGTCCAACATTTGCAATGAGCCAAGCTCTTACATTTATAGATGAAGCAAAAAGAGGAGAAGAAGAGAAGGAAGAAAATATGATTTGGAAGCTCAACCACCAACCATCAATGCCCCTACAAATCCACCTACAATCTGTCAAATCTAGTTCTGCATGTCTTTGGCATGCTGAAGAAGGAAGGATAGAAGATCAGATCAAATTTGATCTAGTTGAAGCAGTCCGATCACATATTAATGGCACGAAAGATGTTTTCCATATTTTCACCCAAATCAAGATATCCAGTCGGTTCTCCATGTCTATTTGGCATGTTGGAGAAGGAAGGATGGAAGATCAAATCAAATCTGATCTAGTTGAAGCAATCAGATAACGTATTAATGGCACAAAAGAAAGACATTTTCCAGATTTCACAACCATCAAAGCCTGCTAAAAAAGGTAATATTTTATGCTTCTATGGTGTAGAGGAGACCAAGACCTTTCCAAAAGTATAAAATTTTGTCAAATTTCAAGCACAATAGAGTGAAATTTATGCTCATTTGTATATTTGAATCGAATCCGTACAAAAATGGTTTCTTAGAAAATGCAATTTTCACAAAATGGATCTGCGGGACCGAAAATGTAATTGTGCCTTTAGTGCAAAAGAATGCAAAGTTGTAAAAGTTCCCCGCTAGCCCCGCATAGTTGGGCCCTACAACTTCACTTTTGATATAGGTCTGAAACGTGGCTTTACCTGAGTGGTAACGGAGTCGCGACTCACTTTATAATTTTACTTCTTCTTGGAAACAAGGCTCAAAATCTCAAAGTTGACCAATTTAGAGCTCGAATCTATTCCTATGTTGGCTGCTCAACTTGATCTGAGTTCAAATCTTAGGTTGTTACTATCTTCACGAAAACTGCCATCATCCATTTTAGAAATGGTGGTTGAACTCATTAATCTTGGTAACTCACTATTCAATATCTTTCCCCACAACCTACTCCATCTTGGAGACTTTTTCAGCTTGAAATGTGGCATTGTAGACTATTGAAAACATTCAGATAATAAGTCCCAAAGCCTCATCTTGTTTGCACTTGTAACCATACTTGTTTTTTTCACTATAAAGGAAGGTCGAAAGTCTTGAAAGAAAAATATGCCAAAACTTCCATGCAGAGTTAAGTTCTGAAAGAAATCTCTAAAGGTTCGAACAAACGTTCCAAAACCCATTACGTTTGAACTGGAACAGCCTTCCGACAATTTCTCTAGGAAAATGCACTCCCCGCACCCCCCTTTTCTCTGAAATTTTTTTCTAAAAATTTTCTCTGAAAAGTTTTTCTAAAGGCTTTCTCTGAAAAGTTTTTCTAAATAATTCTCTCGGAAAAATATATTCCACGTTCAAATTTTTTTTTCCACTTAAAGTTTTATGAATTTGGTCTCCAAAAAATTTAAATTTTAAAAAAACTGAGCTGGCTAGTTGAGCTGAAGTGAGGCCAAGCCAAAAACGAGTCGAAATGTGGGTTGATGCCACGACCAGGTCGGCGCCAAGCTGTGAGCAAAGAAATGCAAAGCCAATCCACCACTGAGTTATGCAAAAAAAAACCACTGATTTTCCACCCAGCGCTTTCCAGAAACCGTCTAGCTAACAGCTGGGAGGACGAACCAATGATTCAGGGCCGAGCTGGAGAGTAGGCAGGCCGTGCTAACAGGTGAAACCACCACCGATCCACGAGCTGCTGAGTGGAATGCAAACAGGAAGAAATACCTTGCCGTGCAGAGAGGGAACAACACAGTCTCAATTCACCACTGATCCAATAGTTTGCCAAAGCCGACTAAGCAAGGCATAAAGGTGTAAAATCCGAGCAGGTCACCAGCGGAACCCGCCCAATCACCGCCGAGTCAAGATGTAGTCAGGTTGGGCATAAAAGAAAGCCGAGTTATATATAGATCTCGCCGAGCTGTGAAGACCTCGTACAGAAGGGGAGCTCACCGAGTTGTGCAGGATGCAGGCCGAGGTGAGGCCGAGTTGGACCCCAACAAGCCTCTCAAAAATACTCAATTTAGAAAACCTTCACCAAAGACCAGAAACTGATCACATAACAGAGAATCCTGCAGCAACCACGAAGCTTTGATACCATGAAAGTGTCAGAATCAAATCTTTGCATGGAAACTCAAGCGCACAACCCAAAATAAGAAAATGCAAGTTGCAGGAAAAAAAATAGAATCATAATATTATTGCACCCACTTGTTGTTTCACATGTGGGAAACACAGATAAATATGTGTTTACAAAACATATCCTCACCCAAATAATAGGTGGTATTAGCCAAACATAGGAGATGAAATTATCTCCATAAATCAAGTAGCGGAAAGAATCTCTCAAACAACTCCAAGAAGTTATGGGAAATACAATATCTCCCAAATACATTATTTGCAAATAACAATATATATGTACTCCACAAATGAACTAGTTCACATGGTCTAGTGTGAACGTGTATACACCAATAGCCAGAAAATAATTATGAGTATGGGAATGATGCCGGTAGATGGATTACTACTTCGGGTAACTAATACCTCCTAGATGAAATATAGAGTGATGTGTAAAGATGAGAAAGTCACAAGAGATATAGAAAGATAAATCAATTAAGCTTACAATGCAAGCATTTGTCTTAGCATGAGAACATAAACAAATATGTCATTATTGAAGAATAAATTACCAAATTTGAGTGTCTACAACTTTGTAAAGTAGAAAGGAAAATGGATTGAAGATAAGTGGGTAAGTGCAACAAAAGTTTCGAAGCACAAAATTATGGAAGAAGAGCATGCATGAGCCCGAGCTTCATGTTTCAAATTACTCAACGTGTATGATGCAAGAGCATGTGGGTCCACAGGCAAATCTAGTATCAACCAAAAATAATAAGAGTAGCGTCTTGTGTTTTGTGCAATTCCATGAAGGTCTAAGTCATGCCACAAAGGTCCAAGTCATGTTGTGAATGTTTGAATCAAGCTCCAAAGGTATAAGCAATGTTGTGAAGGTCTATCCATGTTTCGAAGGTTGGAGCTTAAGTAATGTCGTGAAGGTTTATCCATGTTTTGAAGGTTGGCGCTAACATCTATTCTGTGATGGTTTGTCGATGTTGCATAATGCCAAAAATGAAGGTGTATGATTTTGAGAAAGTTTGGATCAAACGGACTTACTTTGTATGAGTCTAATAAGCTACGTCATTGTAACATCCCGTAACATTAGAAATCTTAAGATGTAGTATATAATTGAGTTTGAGAATACTTTTGGGTAGCTTAATGTCTATATAAACAAATCCACGAGTCTTGAAATAAAGTAATAGAACCAATGATAAGTATGAATTGGTAACTCTTAGTGTAATAGTTGCTAAACTTTATAAGACAACATAGTATATATGTTTGTCTACGGAGATTGATGAGGTGGTATATTGCCAATATGTGTATATACATGATGATTAAGACAATATTGTGTTATATTATATATCTTGTTTTGTTTCCTGCAAGAATGCGTTGGCGAAGGATGCTCTTACTTGAGCTCCCTAACCACATCAACAAATAAATGTTAACTCTTTCTTTTAAAGAGCTTTTACAATGTATTGAGACTTAAATAACACTAGTTCTATTGATTCTATTGAGAATCCTGTTAAAGACGAGGCAGTTTTGTGATCTTATTTTCTGAAAAAAAATGAAAACTTTTGTTCTTGAACCTTGTGTGTTTGGGACTTCAATTTCTTCTTATATTTGGTTAGTGTTGAACCGTTTCGAGAGCGGAGTATAAGCATCAACTGGCCACTCTTTTCTGTATTCTATTTAATTGATATTACTATAAATTAATTCCAATTAGAAAACTCAACCTATAAAGGTAATTAAATTAAATTTTTTTCAAAATGCTCTGTTGTTTCTATAATGCCGTGTAATTTGAGGAATGTATAACTTTCAACATTTCAGTTAATGTAACGCCGCTAGAGAGGATTTTTTATACACGTCTGATTGGGTCCAAATTTGGATTAACAAGTTCTAAAATATATGCATATGACTTGCAGGAAAATTTTATAAAAGGACGGGGAAGATCAAGGTCCAATCTTTGCTTCATACAACGTATTTTTTTCTTTGTTCAACTAATTCCATTACAAAAAGGATGCACATAAGTTTCTAGATATGAATAAATTTACATTTAAATACATGAAACCATGTACAGACTTTCATAATTTGATACTTGTTAAGTTTATGTATTTCTTGTTGTTCCAGTTCCTTCTGGACTACTACATGTTAATAGACAGCCTGGATTTCATAATTTGATATTTGTTAAGTTTATGTACTTCTTGTCCTATTGTCCTATTATAAAAACTGTTTTGTAAATGAATCTTTGTCTGTTAGTTCTGATTTTCCTCTTGCAGGCCTATGTATCTTTGTTTCCTCTGGTTTTTGTATTCTTACTTCAATGGTATAAGCAGCATTTTCAAAAAAAAATAAAAATTAGAACCAGCATTTTTATTTGAAACACAGGAAATAACCACCAAATAAACAACCATGAACATAAGATTTGCAGGCATTGAGGCTAATTATATGCTGTAATTCGGATTTAAAAGGTAGAACTTGTTAACAATACAAAGCATTACAGCATTTATTTGTGCAATCTCTGTACCACAAAATACTGTCCAAAGACTGTGGTACAATGGTAGATTGGCAATGAAAAAACTTATCCTATCATGATTACCAAAAAATCATTTGACTTAATAACAGAAATAATGACCCCTATCAGAACTTTCAGACTCGTTTCTCCCTACTTCGATGATCCATTGGGAATTGCGGATTCCTCCTTTTGTGTCATGTTAATTTCATCCCAAGCCTCAATCCATGTGACCATGGCATCTCCAAGCTTCTGAAAATATGGATCTACTTTTGAAAGCTTCTCTTTGACCTGCTTCGACAGCTCAATATAGCATTGCTGCACAGATGTACAGTCTTTGGGAAGGGTAGCAGATTGGAAAAATGGAATGATCTCCTCCTGCCAAAATATTCCCTTGTACTCTTTCTTCAGATTCACAAATGGGTTGCTGGCCTTGCTGTGCCAAATGTATGGCAATCCTGTCTTCACTCCCAACCCCAAATGGTCACATATCACCTGCAGCCATATCATCACACAGAAAGGGGGCTAAATACATGTAAACAAGCACAGACCCAGCTATCCAGAAGGCCAATAATTCAGCAAAGAGAACAGAGAAGGTTTAAGCCTAAAACCTTAATACACCATCCAGCCCACATGTCATCGTAGCGACCAATGGGCTGGCCGTCTCCCATTAGACCAAAATACATTGCAGGGCCAATCAACTCACGGTCAAAAGCCAGATTCATCCCACACATTGGGAACAATGTGCCCTTTGGAATTGTCAGAACTGCATCCACAAACCTACAGAGCACCATAAACCCTTAAACCACAAGCAAATATACCTTACACCATGGGCACAGGCAATTATAATTTTCATATGAAAATTTGAAGCATCACAGTACATTCAAGATTAAACTAAAATTAGGATGCAAAGCAAGCAAAAACCGAAGAATAGATCTGGCTTGGATATTATAATAGAAGCATGGAACTTCAACAACAAGTGCAGATCGGGGGGCTTAGCAATGATCTAAGTTATGAATTTACCTTACTAATATACTGAGCAGATTATAGATATTCGTCTTGTGGATACAAGTGGGTAATATTTATATTTTTCTGAGGTTTGATCCTGTTACTGGATCTCCAAGATCATCACAGTTTATCCAGAAGAACTTTACCATTTATTGTATTCAAAATCAAACTGACTTTTTAATTTTAAATCAATGTAATTTGGGAATTTGGGACGGTTAGGTAACATGATTTGAAATCAAAGCATATATTAGAAAAAGGAATGAAATGAAAATACCTGGTGTTGCGCTCCGAGGGCTTGACAAGCTGCGTGGGTGCATCGTAGTCAGGGATGTTGAGCCAGAGGCCATGAGACACGGCAGTGGGAACCCCTTCGCGCAGACTGAAAGGGTATCCTCGAACAAAATCTGCCCCCTCCCTATATGGATCGTACAGAGTATTGAAGAAATATGGCGTTGATGGGCACAGTAAGTTCTTTATGTGCTGCTCCAGCGCATTTATGTCCTTCCCAGATGGATCCTTTGCAACCTGCAGTGCAGAGAACAAATTTCAGAACTTCGACTAAGTTAGTAGGACTTGTGACGGCGTATCATTCGAATAAAAATTTAAAATATACAATTCGACATGGATAGACCAGATCTGGACCGAGAAAGGGGGGAGAATACTTACAAAGCAATCGTCATCAATGGTGAAAATGTACTTCTTTTTGGAGACCATGTAACCGAAGCAACGACAGGCGCTGTCCTTGAAGGAGATGCAGGAAGCCTTCGGGCCGAGAATCCTGGTGATGTCGTTGCGGTTGTAGAGCTCATAATCGAAGCCCTCGGGCACATTGACGGTCCTTGAGGGATCTCCATCCTGCACAATGATCAAGTGATATGGCTGCAAAAAAGGTCTCCACATCTCCAGAAAATCCAAGTTCCTTATCGTTGGTATAACTATGTCCAGTTCATCCTTCAGCAATGGGGTGGGAACTGAACGAGGGCCTGGGCCTGCCATTTTTCCTTTCCAAAACAACTGCAACAAAGCCTCAGTCTCACCCCAAAAGAATGAAAGAATTCAGTTTGAGGCTTTGATAAGAAAGGTGGACCGCGGGGGTATATATTAGATTTTTTAAGCGTAATTAGTGTCATGCAATTAAGCGCCGCGCTTTCCGGCGCTAAACTAGTACTCACCTTGTATGGCTTTACTCGTGATTAAATTACGGGTATGTGAAGATAATTAGCGGATTTCAAGTAACAAGAAAAACTCCATAACTGTTGGTTGTAGCGCTGGCTGGTGTTCGAACAAAGGCTTCAACGTTTTCTGCGTGCATATCCCCGTAGTATATTTTGTCTTATTCTTTTTTCACGAAGCTGATACTCTTCTTTAGTGACATTTTGTTTTATTAAGTAAATGTTTCCTGAACTCCTGTGGTTGCAGATTATGTTAACAGGGGATTTATAGACCATGCACGCCAACTGTTTGACGAAATGCATAACCAAAACGTTGTCTCCTGAAATGCAATAGTAGGTAGAATTTTATTTTTATTTTTATTTTTAATTTTCTATATGTTTTCTCCTCCCATAAACATGTTTACGAGGAGATGTTCTTTTATCTGCTTATTTTGAATTAATATCCTATAGATTAATCTAGCTTAAAACTTAATGATGTTAAGGCATTCATCAACAACAAATAGCAATGTTGTTTTTTTGCAAAGATAATGTTTGATAAGCTATTGGACAAATGAGAGGAGTACAGGGAACTTGTTTTTTATTTCAAAATTTTCCCGCTCAAACTTTTCTGTCTGGCCTTGCAATACACAAATTGATATTAGATACTAAACACATTTTGCCTACACAGCTAGGAAGGCCTAAACTGGCCAAACTTTATACAGGTTGAACATGAAATCAACATTCTTCCATTATTTATATGTGAGAAGTTTTTGAAATTCTTTTGCATTATTTTATAAATATGTGTATATATTATACATATATATCGACTGAAAAGAGGGGACTGAAAGCTCTCTCCATTCTGTCCTCTTACATATTTATACATTGGTTTTCTTGCAAAAAAATTCTATTGTTTGAAGTAGTAGTTTTTATCGTCGTAACTATATTCATTGGCAAACTTGAACTGAACTTCATCGTCATCAAACATGAACTCAAACGTTGTGACTTAAGGATAAATATGGCCTATGTAATCCATACAAGTTCTATCCAAAACATCAAGGAAATACATGTATTACAAAGAAAACTTCAAGTGATTCATATGCATAGATGGAACCTTTTACTTTTGAGATTCTAGTATTTCATTTCCAGAGTGTGGTCTAACCAGTTAGGGGACTAACATGTAATAGCAAATATAAGCACGGTAAAAGGTTCTAAATGAGAACATCCCAATGAAAATGCCTTCTATATTTATGAAGCCTTAAACAACCAGAGCACAATTTATCGGAAACCACAATGTGAGAGTGTGAGATTAGGAAACAGTTGTTGAGAATCCGTGGCTAAAAATTCGCTAGTTTTTAAAACTTAAAAGAATAAAATACAAAATGGAACTGTAAAAAGTGGGTTAAAACTGTCATTTGCTGCCCTCTGAATAGATTTCAGTGTGTCAACTTAGAGAGGCCTATTCACCATAGTTATTGTACAATTGCACAACCTCAAAATGACAGGTGCTCAATCACTTTGCACCCTGAAATATGTGAATAAAAATAGCTTTGGTACACATCTTATCACGTTGAAGTTTTGAACAATAATCTGTCAATAACTAAGGAAGTAAATATGTTCAACCAGGGCAACGAAGTGGACACCTATCAAATTATAACACCTTTCGGAATTTGTGGCATCTTGAATTCTTAAAGAATATTCCAATCCCACTTTCTGTAAATCGTTGTTATATTGCTTTCCCTACGCATCAGAAATGCAATGGGCATATGTATCCTGTTTGACTGAAACATCACATTTCCCCACATTGCATCGGCAAAGCAGTAAACAACATATGCTTATGTTTTGTTTGACCAGAGAGAATATTAGGGTATTATTTGGCGATGACTAAGTTTAGTTTTTTAGAGGACTTTCCATGTTTCAAATGTTATGGTTTTTTCATTATTTGTCCTGTAAAACCTGAGTAGGCCCAAGACAAATGGTGAATGCAGTGTCCCCCATAGAAGAGGTCACAAGTGTTGATGTACATCAACCCTCTGTCTCAGACCTGCAACCAGTTTAATTTCCTCAAAGAACAAATGTAAAATGCAGTGAGAAATAAAAATACACAGGATGAATGATTTACAGCAGAGAGATCATCAAACTTTCACAACCACATAGCTGGAATTTCAAAGGAAAAGAAGACTACAAATATACAGCAAATTACCAGGCAAAAGCTCTCCTTTATTTTATTGAAAAAATCCTTTTTTACAAAGGTTTCTTCTCTCCCTCTAAAACTGAACTAAGATGCGTCATATTAACCACCTAAATAGCATCAACAAGAAAGAGTTCTGTTTGGATTTTCCAATTCTAAGTATAGCTAATAAACTACAACTGTTCCTCTCATTCTAAGTGGACACAAAGCAGTTAGGGAAAAGTGTTATTATTAGCAAACAAGAGTCCTAAATATCTCCCTACAACAATTAAATTCCAAAAGAAAACTGCTAGACTGATGGGAAGTGGGAGTTATGCAGCGGTTAGTGATCAATTACATCATCCTCCCCATCTTATAGAAATTCTGAACCTCCTAGTTTGGAACTGGTTTTACTTTACTTCCTTCGTTTCCTCCATAAATCAAACCAGGACTCATCTTGTACAAATTCAATTAAACTTGCAAGGATAATGCCAACCTTGCTTGCAACCTCATATTGATTAGCCAAATAAAAAATGATAGAATCCTCCTTCGATACAAATCCAGTCAATACTTTTCCTTTTCACTTTCACACTTTCAATGGCCATTTCAAAAATAGCCCTCTTCTTCTTCACATGCCTCGGCAATGCCGTCAAGCACAAGTGCATTCATCTCAGTACAATGAACTGCAACATGTCCATTCTTCTTTTCTAAAGTGCACATGCAAGAGCTCGTTTCTTCACCTCTACATGTCTTTCTCGAGACATCCTTGGGTTGCTTCCCAGTGGCAACCTCCTGCTCTCATGGCTGAACCTGCTTTCATGTCAGCACATAACAAAAAAAAAGGATTCATACAACCCCACTCTTCTCTCTCTCGTAGTAGAATCTGCTCCTCCATCTTTCTTGGCTCTTCTCAGATCCTTCTTCATCTTTACTCTCTCTTTTGACCTCTGACTCATCAGGGCCAATTTCATCTCCAAAAGGGAGTTACACCAACATTCGCAGCAACAACTTGAGCATTCACAAATGCCCCAAGTGGACTCAACTCCACTTTCTTTGTTTCCTCCTTTTCCTTAGAGGAAAACACCTCAGTCTCTTCCTTCTCAACTTTTTCCAGAAATCGATCTTATATGTATGCAGTATACGACATTTTTTCACCAAGAAGAATTTCAACATACCTTTCATTTGTGAAAGTTTGCACTTCCACTCCTTGTTGCTGCTGTTGCAAATGTGTTTCCACTTGCACTTCCTTTGTCATGTTCTCTTTTTCAGCTCCCCTAGAAGCCTCTTCATCATGTCCATTCAGATGCACTCTCTCCTCTTACACTCCTATGTCTTTTGAAGGACATACTTCAACTCCATCCTCTGCTACAATATCACTTTGCTGCAGCTTGTTTTCTTCTGCTGCCGCCTCCTCTGGCATGTTTTCAACCATGTGCTTTTCTTCCACACTCTGCTTAATCTGATTCTCTTTAGTGAGGATCCCCCCTCCTCCACACTTGGCCTGATTCATATCAAGCTTCATCCTTCAAGGCTTCTTTCCTTCACACTCATGTTGTTCACTGCAGCATTTGATTTCCCACAAAGCAACTCCACCATCTCACTTTCTGCTGCATCTTTCTCTAAGGAAATATTTCCTTCTTCACTCCATGCTTCCCCAGTGGAATTCGTATCAAGTTTAAAATACTCTAGAGCTTCTCCCTCTTAAAACTCGATCACTATTCTGTCCATATGTTCTTCAATAAGAAAACTTTCCTCTGTCCTCTACCATGAGGATCTCTCCCTCTATGCACTGAGCATGAGGATCTCTCTTCTGTATTGTTCTTTAGAACAGTCATGGGTTGCTCTTCTAACAACTTTTCTCCATTGCCTTTCAGGGCAATCTGCTTCTCCTGAAGCCTTCCCTCAATCATTCTCATTTCTTCTCCAACGAAGAGATGTCTTCTCTCTTTTCATCAATTATGGGATTTTCAAGACATCCCTTGAGCTGCTCTTTTGCCATGTTCTCTAAAGTCAATATGACTTCATCAAATACGGGTCCCTCAAAGATCTCCATCTTTGCAGCTACTTCATCTTTAACATGGATTGCTTCCACAACTGCAACATCTTGGGCCACCCCTAGTGATAGGCTGCATTTTTCTTCATTGCAGTCTTCTAAATCTTCTCCTCTTCCATGGTAATCATCAATATTTTCCCTTTCTTCAGGGTAGCTCAGCATCTTCATCCTGTTCATTTATCGCCTCTCTCCCAAACTCTTTGCAGAGCGTCTTTCAGCTCTATCCCTTGTAATTATGCCAACTCCTCAACTGATTTAATGTTTCACTGTTCTAGCAGCTCTATCCCTTGTCCAATCCTTAACTTTATGGCTTTCCTTTCTGAAAACAGCTCGTGCTTATAAGGTGATTATTTTTTCCCAACAATCGTTTTCACCTTCTCACATCCCTTGAATGCCTTTGTTTCAGCTTTCTTTTTCTTTGCTTTCCCATTATTGTTTGCTTCATACTGCTCCAACATCCACTATAATTCATTCAACCCCAACTCCGCTTTTTGCAACTTCCTTTGCTTGTGTTTTTGTTTGGTTCTGCCTCTTCCTTTCTCTTATTTCCTCTTCCAACTTGTTTATGCTCTACTCACATTATGAAGCAACTCGACCTCTGCATCCACAGCCATAGCCACAACTCTCCTCTGAGCTATACAGAACTTCTCTCACAAATTCTCGACTCCCAACAACTTTGAATGCTCTGATACCAAATTGATGAAAATCAACCCTGTCTCAGACTTGCAACCTGCTGAATTTCCTCGAAGAAAAAATGTAAAATGCAGCGACAAATAAAAATATACAGCAGGAATGATTTACAGCAGAGAGATCATCAAACTTTCACAAATACACAGCTGGAATTTCAAAGGAAAAAAAGACCACAAATACACAAAAAATTACCTGCCAAAAGCTCTCCTTTATTTTACCAAAAAGCTTCCTTTTTACAAGGTTCCTTCTCTCTCTCTAAAACTAAACTAACATGTGTTTATATTAACCACCTATAAGACATCAACAAGAAAGAGTTCTATTTTGATTTTCCAATTCTAAATATAGCTAATAAACTAAGTGGACACAAAGTAGTTAGATAAAACTGCTATTATTAGTCAATAAGAGTCCTTCATAACTCCCAACAACAATTAAATTCTGAAAGCAAACTACTAGATTGATGGGAAGTGGGAGTTATGCTGCAGTTAGCGATCAATTACATCAAGTCTGAACCAAGAAGACAGTAGGGATGTACACCACGTTGAACAATATATACAAGATATATGGACTTGAACAATGTGTAAACCAATAAAAGAACTCGACAAATGGCAGAATTCTGAGCAGACATTTTTACCTAGGTGCAGCATTACTTTTGCAAGAATGTATAACAATAATGGTTGCTTAAAGATGCCTTGCAATGGAGTGTAGATGCAGTATTTCAAAATTTTCTTTCCATACAGTAATCATTTTTTCTGTCTCATCCCTCAAGTGAACCATCTCTTGCATTCTTGTATTTAGGATGCACTAATTTTGCTTCAGTATCTTCCACCCCAATCACACACATTGCCTTGCGATGGAGGGCAGATGCAGTTTGTTAAAAACTTCTTTCCATAACGTAATCTTTTTGCTGTTTCATCCCTCAATCGAATCATTTCTTGCATTCTTGTATATAGGATGCACTAACTTTGCTTCGGTATCTTCCACTTGAATCACACACTTACATTTCACTTTAGGTCAATTTAGATTTTTCTTTAACTTCCTTTTGCAACTTTTTATCTTCCAAAATCCTTGCACATGAACATGTAATGATCAAAACCCTAGTTTCCTATACTAGAACTCAAATAGACATTAAATAATAAAAATTAGTGCATGGTGGAGTTGGATGCCGTTGGGTACCCAACCCCCTTGTTGATTATGACCAAGCACTACATCACATTTCCCAAATGAGGGGTTAAAACGCTATGTAGTTTTTCTAGTGCTTATGCAAGAGTGGATGAAAATCTAGAGTGTCTCCATCAGTTTTTTCCTTACCCCTTAACATTAATAGAAAGTGTAACTAGGTATACTTAAGAAAGTTCCCTTTGTGAGTGCTGAATAGAGTGTTAATGTAGAGTGCCAAAAAAGAGTTCTTGTAGATAGATATTGCTAAAACATAAACCTCTTAGGTTACCTTTTACACGTAGGTTATTGATAGTGTTGATTTGAATTTGAGAATCTTTGAATTTTACATGGTCTAATTTTAACCTAGTTTAAAGTGCTTCATACTTGTATAGAGGTTTCTCTTAGTGTCTTCTCTTGATTTAGAGAATATTAGGGAAACTTTACATACAACTTGATAGGCATTTTCTAGAGGATATCTTGAGATTTATAGGTGAGTAAAGGAGTGTATATAACTTTCTTTTATACAACTCCGCGGTATATGATTTTGCATTAAGGATGACTAGGAGGGGGAAATAAAAACATAAGAAAATATGATCATTTCTCCATGAAGGAAAAAACCATTAGAAAAGCACAAAAACCTCAGGTAGTTCTATACATATCTAGATGATATTGTCTATGGAAGAAGAATGTAGTTAGTGAAGATTATGAGAAGTTGGGTAGGAGATGTTGAATGTTTACAAGTATTTAAATCAATCATGTATTTGTTTGAGTAGAATAATGAGATAACATGAAGTATTTATAAGCTTTAAGAGTGAGGAATATATTATGTGTAATCTTTTTTTGAGTGCACAAGTCATAATAAAGGGATATAGGCCAAATCAATGCTATTAAACACCTTAAATACTAAATTTAAGTGTTTACATTCTCCCCTTTTAAGTTAACAAATAAAATTCTATATCTTAAAGTAAAAATGCAAATAAGTGTCTAAATACAATTTCTCTTTGCTTTATTGCTTGATTGCTTGAATGTCTAAATGGATACAAGATGCCCCTAAGAGTGTAACTTGCAACATAAGTGTTTATTTGATTTCCATATACTAAAAAATGAACTTTAATATTAAATAATATTAAAATTGAGTTTGAGATGTATAAAAGTAAAGAGGAGAAAGGAAGGAGTATACATTTGTGTGTAGAACCAAACCTTCCCTTCTATTGTCATGTGTTTTTGCAAGGTAAAAAATGAACCATGACAACCAAACCCAAGTGTCAAAAAAATTTCTTGAAAACCCTCCTAAACCCTTCTCTAGATCAATCTACCCTCTAGATCATCCCTATCCTAATATTTCAGGTCATCATATTGTGTTTTACAAACTTTTCAAATGTTTAAAATGTTTGATAAGGCCATTCAACTCATTCAATGAAGTATTTTCAAAGGTGAAATCTCCGACAAGCCTAGAAAGAATATTTCTAGCCTTTTCAGGACAAGTGTGCATCCTATGAGACCGATCTGAAAGATCATAAGAACCCAAAGGTTATATTTAAGAGTTTTTAAAGTGATAGAAATTATTTAGGAAGATTTAAGGAAGTTTCAAAGGTTTAGTGATTGTTGTAGTGAAAGCGGGTTTTTTAGGGTTAAGGAGCATACAGTCTAAAATGGTACCTAAGCTTCTACAGAGGATTATGGGAGTTCCGTAATGAGTTGGAAATAAAACAAGTATTAATTAGAAATCTTGAAGAGTTATCTACATGATGAAATCATAAAATCTTTCACAAGACATATCTTCTTCTCAGGGCAACTCCATTTGTGTAGACACACCTTGTTGTCCCAAAGAAAAAGGAGCAATTTTAGGGAGTTTCAAGCAGAATTGAAGGATGAGAACCCTACAATTTTTCTTGTAATGCTATTTTGAGTCAAAATCATATACTACTTCACCAAAATAAACTTCCTTAAGCTCCAACAATCTCGTCTTCAAGGTCTCTCTCTCATGAGGTATGTTCCCTATACTTAGCCAATTTTAAGTGAGGACACTTGTCACCTCTAGGTTGAGGAGAATTTTTGTGTCCCTCTTGTCCACATTTCTAAGGGGATCGAAGGGACACAAAAATGTTCCTTACCCCAACTCTGCCTCCAGGTTCTTCACATGACCGTGACAAGCATTTCGTAGGGATTATTTGCCTATTTCTAGCTCCTCCCATCATGCAATGAGAAAGTGCCAATTGTCAACAAAAGGTGAGGGAAATTTTTTTTGTCCCTCTTGTCACCATTCCTAAGGGGATAGAGGGTACAATAAAATGTTCCGTACTCTTTCGCTTTCTCTAGTTTTTCATGTGACCAAGTTTAAGCCCCGTAGTGCTTAAGCTATCTTTTCTTCCTCACCTTCTCATTGAATCTCTTGCTGCCACTTCTCATCAATAGGTGAGGGAAAGTTTTTATATCCATCTTGTCCATATTCCCAAGCAGATAGAGGGGAAAAGAAAATACGCCCCACTCTAACCCCTGTCAAGGTTTTTTATATGACCCAGTCTGAGCCCCTCAAGTGTTAAATGATTGATCTCCTCATTCCCCCATCGTGCAATCACACAGTGACACATGGAAATCCTAGGTGAGGGTGAATTTTCTTGTCCTTATTATACCCATTCCTAAGTGGACAATAGGGATAGAAAAATTCACCACATTATATGAAGTTTAAGCCCTAATTTTTAATTAATTGCTTCTACCACATCCGTTAAGCAAAATTACACTGTTGTGAATGCTAAAAACTTAAAATAAGTTACTGCTAACCTCATTTCTTCCTCCAGTCCGACCCAGGCCTCCATTTTTTCTTCTTCAAACCTCAAAAAACTTGTAAATTCACCAGGAACTCTTTCAAAATTCTCCCATGATAGCCATGAATGCAAAAACCATAAAAATTTCATAACTTTCAAATCTGCAAGTAGAATCCATTGAGATTTTCTCAGTTGTTCCTCATTATAGGAACCTTAAACAATATTGTAACAGAAAATTGATTGATGACATGATTTTTTAATGGTATAAAACCCTAGTTTCATGACCTCTTAGCGTCTTTTTCATTTTCCAAGCATTTTGGCATATGGATCGAGGTAAAATTTGGAGCGCAGAGTCCCAGAGACGAACTGAATCCAGTGAAGACATTTTTATTGCAAAATGACATGGATAGGTCCTATTTCTAAAAAATTAAGTATCTGGTGACCTCACTAAATATATTAACGTACAAAAAATTATAAGTTCTCTCATATTAGTGTATTCAAAAAACAATGAAGAAGACGAACTAGGTCAATTTAGTTTTACTCAAAAAATAAAAAAAACGAAAAAGCAAAAAAGCAAAAAAGCAAATTTCCAGAAACATCAATGAAAGTATTTTTATCATGTTATGGGTTTCAGTAAACTAAATTCGAGCAAAAAAAAAAATTCCCAAAAAAGAAACTTCTAAACCCTAACTGCTAAAAATAGAAAGTCTTCATTTCAGTTGCAGAAAGTTACTATCTTCTTCATTTTATCCTATCTTGTTAATTTTTGTAAGCATGGAGTTCAATTTTTTGGGTATAAATCCTATTTCAGCCCTGGTATCATAATATCTAGGAGTGGGTGACATTGATGTTGCTCATATGGACTTAGAGGATCTGAAGAACCTAATGTTGGGTGGTCCTAGAGAACTAATGGAAGATAAGGTGTTCACGAGTGGATTATATATTTGGGGTGGTCATCTCATGTATGTCCTAAGTAAGGAGTTGGTACTGGAATGTTCTCATCACTATGATCCAGAGTCAAGAATCATAAGGTTAGACGACAACTCAATACTGGAGTGATCACTCCTAAGGGAATTTCACATTGTATGCAAATACGGAAATGGAACAACATGATCATCATCACAAAGAAATTTAAATCAGGAGAATGGTCCAAAACATAATCATGTCTTCAAGGTATTGTATTGGGTCATGGTTGAAACAGGGAATGAAGCCATCTCGCAAATTAAAATCTCTATCCATAAGTGAGTTTCACGAAAAAATTTATGATGCAATCATCCTACTGAGCAGGGTGATGGGAGAAGAGGCCACATAGGATTTTCAATATTGGATGGCATAGTTCATTCTTATTGTCATTGAGGGTAATAAAATGATTGATTAGGGATAGATAAGCAACAACAACATCCATCAACAAATGCTTCAGTTACTGGCTATCAAGAAGTTTTCGATGACATCCTACATAGTTTACACTCTTTCAAAGACAAGACCATTCAAATTCTTGAACCTCACTCAAAACATTTCTCAGAATGCCCCCGCCTATGAAAAGTATCTGCAATTGACCCTGAAGGAGAGCAACCACCATTTCTCAAGAGTGAATGATGCATTCACTATGTTTGTCATATGATTTTGGGAGGGTAATCCTGAATCAAGGTTGTCTTCTTAAGCTTCCACTTTGATCAAGAGGTATGGATCCTTTTTCACTTAGTTCTCAACATTTTCATGCATTAGGTTATCAGGGTTTAATCTCACTCTACGTAAGCTCCCAAGGTACCTAAGTGATAAGATCACGATGTTCGAGCTATGCAAACAACTTTCTCACATCATCGAAAAACTCAAGAATCATAAGAAGAAAATTGTTTCATTCCCTATCTTTATTGTGATATTCTCCTATAAGAATGCCAATGATGCCAAAAAATTAGAAGCTTCCTTCTCTACTTTAAACCTATACTCAAACACACCATGGGAGGATTACAACATTAAGAGAAACCCTGAAACATTCCATCTTCCCAATTTACACCATGTTCCAAAAATCAAGGATTATTGGGTGAATTTCTCTGATGATTTCGAGGTCAGGGAATGTGATCACATGAGATTGAAATATTGACAAATGATAAATCTCAAGTTTTATTAGTTTTAGGATGGAATTAAATATGATGGTATTGAATTTTATGATCTTGAGTATCAACTGGTGAAGGCCTCACCTCTCCCACAAGTCTCATGGAGAATTTGTGAGTCAGGGGACATAAATAAACAAACCAAAGCAGTAATCCGAAGATCCAAGGAATGGTTCAAAAAGAATAAAGATTCACTCATTGAATTAGGAGGTCTCCAGACTCTCAAAAGGAAAACATCTCACCTTTCCACTTCAAAGGTAATTGAGAAAACTTCAAGCTCTACTCACTCAAGAGATCTCTCAAAAATGAAGTCGATGGAATATGGGTCCTACATTACATGAGGCTTCACAAAAAGTAAAGAACAATACAAGATCATGTAGAAGGTTTGGAATAGGGAGAAATTGGTCCATCTCATCCATCGATCCCTCATTGGTCTCCAAGTATCTCCTCCTCTGAAGTTGTGCCAACCAACTCAACAAGTGCAATATTCTACACTCTCACTCAGATGGAACAATAACAATCATGCCCAATGTTGAGCTTGAAATAAATTAAAAAATTCCCATGGGTGAAAGATATGATTGGAGGAGATACCCTTAGATGGTTATACAAGAGTGGTTCTGATTTTCAATCCATATCCACGATGGTGAAAATGAAGAAAGGTAAGAAAACTCAAGTTGCTTCCCACTTTTTCAGAGGTGCTTCAAGAAATCAGTACGTGGAAGTAGCTCGACCAAAGGTAGTCAAACCTATTAGTGAGATGACCCCTTCCAACTAAAAAATAAGCACTATTCCTCTGGGGCCATCAACGCATGAGGGAGATTTCCACCTATTTAAATAATCTTCCACTCACCTTCTTGCAAGAAATGAGGAGTATAACGAGAAAAGATTAACAACTGGAATATCACGTAAGAACCCTCAATCTTAGTATGTGCAATACCTTCATGGATCCAAATGTTGTCCCCTCTCTTCCCAGATGAATAATTTACTCCCATTATTAGCTTTAATCTGTAATCTATCAGGAGGGTTTAAGGCTTCAAAATGCAAGGCAAGGATAAAGACAAATGGGTGAGAACTATTTTTGAGAAAGGTATGGCCTTACTTCCTGAGATTATTTCATTGTTTGAATACACATTTTTAACCACCACAAATTTAAATATGATCAAGGATGAAATTAAACAAGAGAAATAGAATTGGGATCAAGGTGTTTCTACTAGTGACTGAAATGGGAAAAATCAACTCTTCTGTATTAGTGGGAAGAAATGTGTTCAACTCCGCATTTAAAGATTTGTCCCAAATGTAGGCTAGAACTCTTGTTTCTCAATATGAGATGATAAATCATGTTCTTAATGAATTGGATTCGTATACAGTGAACGTACTTCAAAAATGAAGGAATATATCAATGTGGATGTATGGAAACTTGGGGTATCCATGCGATGAATGAGAACACTTTAGTAAATGATCTTATGAGATACCATTTGAAGAGTTGGTTAAGAAATATGTGGGAGAATCCATTCTCCTTCAATGAAGACACATTATAATCTCTTGCAGAGATCATTTATGTTATCTCCAACACCAAAAAAGAGCATCAAACATGGTTCACAAAATTCAAAAAGTATGAATTCCACCTTCCGAGAATTGGCTCAAGGCTCTCAATTTTGTAAAAATTCTTCAAGTATATAAGGTTTATGCCTGTAAAGGCTCATTTCAATAAGAAATTCAAGGGAATTGAGCTCTTTCCAGAATAAATCTCTAAGAGTCCCATCCACAAGTGAATCTTCATTAGTAAGTGCATCATCTTCATTAGAGTAGTTATCTCATCTCTTCTCTATTTCCCACCCCCTTTCCACTCTTTTCTTCATGTTATATTTCTTTGTTGGGGGGTTTACTTTTCATTTTTTTCTTATTCATTAAAATGTGTTCTATAGTTATACTTTGTAATGAGTTCCCTCCAATTAATAAAAAGGGACTCAATTTCTTTTCTAGGAACACGAAATTTTACATGTTGTAAAGATTAGAGAAAATTAATGTAGGGGTAGGCAAAGATTCATTTTTAAAATTATAAATTATAATGACTACCTCATTCCAAAGGGTTGTCAATTTTGTGAGTCTTTGAGTGGATAGTTAGTGCACTACAACTAAATAAGAAAAGATAGCATTTCATCTTTCTATTCCATTTTCATATGTTTCTCTATCTCTCTCTCTATCCCTCTTTTTCATCTTTGTTAATGTGAAAAACTTTTATAACCAAGAAGTGTGTAAATTTTTTTGATGAATGTATGAATGAAATATTATGTTCATGATTATTTTTTTTCCATAACTAGAAAATTTGTTTTTCCTTTAATTATGGGTGGATGAAATATGGTTAAAACTTGTTAAAAACCTACTTGATCCTATTTATAATATTAACCCCCTCTATCTAGAATTTTCACTCTTTCTATCTCACCTCCCTTTTAAATTATTCATGTGCACAAGGTGCAATAATTTACCACATGTTCAGTTAGATTGTGCCTATGTGATCCCTGACCAATTTTCCAACCACAAATATTTTGTTTTATTCACATAAAATAAAGGGATCCTCCCTTTTTCCAAGAAGGAGGAACATAGTCCCAGAGTGTTGGTGAAAATCAACTAATTTTTCCTAGCAACAAATTATTTCGCCAACTACTTTTGGCGCCCACCGCGGGGAATATTTTGTTGTCTCTACACCACATTAAAACCACGATTTCCATAAAAATTAAATAGCTGAAAAATACCAAAAAATCATATTTTGAAAGCCATAAGAGTATTCGTGTATGCTCAATAGTTTTCCCTCGATGGATATTCCTGGAAATCCTCCGATGTTGCACCATAATCTCTTATTATTTGAAGATACCCAAGAGGACCTCTCAACTGATCTAAGGAACTATATTTGGCATAATAGATAAATTTTTAACCACTACCACATTACTTCAAGAATATTAGAACTTGAAGAAGAACGTACCCAAGCCCTACAATGTGTGATACAACCTCAAAATCAGCAAAGGAGAGACTAAAAAAACTTCATTTCGAATTGTGCATTCAAGCTGGAAGAAGGAAGGTATATGAGATCCTCAAGAGTTAGTGGTGTGAACAACCTGAATTTTGAAGAACAATTAGAAGATGACTTTAGACTTCCTATCAATCAAATTTAACGGAGAAAAATTCAATTGTACTTTCTAGAATTTTATCCTACCTTTTTTTATTGAATATTCACTCGATGGATCAACCATTCAATCATTGAACTACATTCCTCCAGAAGGAGAAGTTGTGGAAGAAGTTGTTGAAAGAGTTGAAGAAGAAGAAGAAGTTGAAGAAGAGGAACCACCAATGGCTCAATAATAACCATTTCCTTAGGGGGAAAACACGGGTCCCTTAGCTCTCAATCCTCCTTTTCATGAACTTCCCAAAGGGTCGCAAAAGAACTTTCCTAAGTTCTACGGTGACGGGAAGCTACACCCGAATGACCACATTGTAACATTCATCACTGTTTGTGGGGTATTAGACGTAGGATATGAAGATGTTTCAGTTCATATTTTTTTGAATCCTTACAATATGTGGCCATGGAATGGTTGTAACATCTACTAAGGAGGTCTATCACTAACTGGAATGATATGAAGACCAATTTTGAATCTAGGTTCAAACCCACCGAAGATGGACATGCTCTTCTTGCACAATGGTCCCAACTCAAGAAAGAGACATACAAGCCCTGGTCACATGTGAATGTTGAGTTTTCATTGATGTCAAAGTCATATTAATGAAAAATTAGGATGCAGGATAAGGTTGACAAGGCATGATAATTTAAAGATAATGAGAACACATTATCAAACACTGACTTATTGAGCATCTAATGAATGGTATAGGAAATGTGATGATATGAGAGCATACTAGGATGATGTAATATATGGTATAACATGTAGAAAAAATGATATAAGAATGAATATCGGGGTACATGAGTGGAATTGATCGGACTAGCTCAGTTTAACAGACCTAATCCCTAGGCCTGCGTAACAAAGTGACCTAGAAAGGTGGAGTGAAGGTATGATGCAGCTGTAAAATCATGTTAAAGGTATGAAACACACAATAGGACATGTTTAAGGGGGCTACATTGTGAAGAACAAGACAACCTTGATGAGCTATGGTGCAAACTAGCTCATTTAGGCCTATTTCAAGAACCTAAAATGATGCTATGAAGCAAAACAAGATATATCAAGAAAATACAATCATTTTAAGTGTCTAGGGACATTTCAAATATTCCTTAGATGAAGCTTTAGGTCATAAGTCAACACTTAGAGGCATTTTTAGGGTCATTTGTATGATTTCCCTTTAGGAAAAACAAGTTTAACATGCACAAATGAGATTGGTGAAGAAGGTACAAGGGAATTTATGATAAAGTGGTCATTAGAGATCATGGAGGAGGTATTCATGAAGGTGTAGACCAAATTTTAGGACCATAGGATGAGTTTTGTGCAAGAAATTGAAATTTTGTCAAAACCGGGCTAAGTAAGGTATGCTAAAATAGTGCCCTGACTTCTTAGCATTCAATATAAATTAAGAAGCATTATTTAGATAAATCATAAGAGAAATTTTTTAAGAGGATAGAAATAAATATATTTTTCAAAAATTCTGAAGTCAAAAGGATCAAGGAAAATAAAGTTCTATCCATGTTTTTGGCATTGTCTAAAACCCTCCTAAACCCCAATTGAAAGCGACATGGAGAAAAGTTCCTAGTTACTCCTCCAACTGGAAATTTTTTTCCTTGAAAGTTATTTTAGTGTGTAGATAACTCATCATAGGTCATGTTCATGGTGGTTTGAGCTTATGATACATGGTGGACCCCACAAAAAAATAACTGTTTTGTGAAAAATTCAGTGTACATAGAAATTTTACAAAGGAACCCATGCTCACATTTTTACTGAAGGATGTTGGGGATGTGATATTGATTTTCATGAAGTCATATGGGTTAGTTACTTGGAAAAAATTTATGATACAAGTGTGTTTTTCTCCTAACGCTTAAGAATGCTAAATAAGGGAAAAACCAATCTTTGTGTATGAAAGGTAAAATTTCTTCTCACCATGAAATATTTGAAAGTGAAGGTCTTAGATAGTTGGTATGGGTCCCATACAACATGTTTGAACAAAAAAGTGATGAGATCAAGTTATTTCAAGATCTAGTTGAAATGGTCCAAAACTATCATTTTGGGATAGTCATGAAAGTTTGTAGTTTTGGCACTCAAACTTGTGTTTTATTCTTTAAAGCTATATAAGAGCATGTTTGATCATGAATTAGAAGTTTTCATTAAAGTGTTCATGCAATGTTTTTCCTTGAAAATGAATTATATGGTGTTTGACGCAAGAAAAGATAAGGTTGGGTCTTAGAACTCAATATCTAGATTTAGGTGTTCTAAAAAACCAAACATGTTTGAGCTATTTTCCATAAGGTGAAGCAAGAAATGGACCTGATTAGATGCACAAGACATAGATATTTACAAAATTCTACTTTTGAATCTTTAATAAGTGATCAAGTGCATGATCAAGCTCACTTTGTTGAGGTAAAATTTATGAGTTTGAAGGTATGTGAGTTGCATGTTCAAATTAGCATGTTGTTTCTTGAATGAGAGTGATGAAGCTTCTCTTTGCATCTGAATTTTTTCTACACATAATATTCTATCATCTCCATACTTAGAATGATTTGAAACTGCATTCATTGAGTTTGATGAAGCACTTCCATGACTGTAATTTTAAGTCCTCTATGACCAAGTTTGGAGCTCAAGTGAAGTTTGAAGGATAAATGATAAGGAATGAAGGATGTGAAGAGGTTATAAAGATAAATGAGGGGTATTATAACATTTGTTCATGATAATAACACTTTTTTATTAGTGTAAAAAAGGTACAAGCCAAAATGGTATGTTGAAATGGAAAGGAAAAACTAAAAAGTTAGTTACAAGTCAGAGTTTTCAGCCTGTGTAACTGAAAATGGAATCTCATATGATATACCACATGTGCAATAGTTATTTGGTGATCAACATAGAGTTTATGACTGACATGATAGAGCTATGTAAGTTTTGAATCTGATTCTAACATCCTTGCAAGTGCAATGATTACTTTGCATCAGTTTTATTGATGTCTCGTTATGTTCCATGTACATTGAGGATCAAGGATGTGAAAATATTTTGGAAGGTGAAGTGGTAGAAGTATTTATTGCTCATTTTTTAAAATGCCTTGTGTGCGCTTGATATTTGTTGTTAAAGAAATAGAGAGCTGATTTTGTTGAAAAATTGAATAATACAATACATGAAGACTAATGTATGAAGGAGTATACTTAAAATTGTGGCTATGTTTTGAATGTACTCAAGAAAATTAAACATGAGGAGGATCAAGAGAAGAAAGAAATTATTTCATGTATGAGATTTGAGCTAAGAATCATGAGTAGATTAATATGAGTTTATTCATGAAGATAAATAAGGGACCAAGAATGCTTGTGTATCAAGAATAAGACTGTGAAGACTTAGTATTGTGCAGTAGTGTGAAGTGTTGAAGAAGATGAGGTGAGATCATGGTGAGTGAAGAGAGACAAATGAATATAAATAGGTAGATGATCTGAATTTAGTAGATCATAGATATGTTCGTGTTAGACAAATAAGTAATAAGTGATCGAACCATATTGTAGAAGTCTAAGTGGATGCTTAGACACAGAGAGAGTTGAAGCTTCCTAGTAAGTCGGCAACTTACAGAAGATCAAACAAAATCTTGAATTAAATTTTTGGGAGTTGTGGCTTCGAAGAAAGTAGTGGCTTGTAGAAGGTCAAGTGACAGCTTGACTAAATTTTGGAGTTGTACCTTCAAGTTGAGTGTGATACTAAACAATAAAATCATTTATAACATTTATAAGACTAGTTTTTTCCAAGTTAGTTCATTATGGTTTTAGCGGGGTTTTCTCCCTTCAATGGTTTACCACATTAAATATATGTCTCTCTATGTGTTCTCCTATTGATTTCTTGTGAAATGATGTTTTGGTTTAATCATAACAAAGTAAAGAAAAATGAATTTATGCTTTAAATTTTTGACTTAAGAACCTGATTCACCCCACCTATCAGTGCCTAGAACTGTCCAACAATTGGTATCAGATATTGGTCCTCTTAGCAACATGTTTAAACATATTAAGAGGAGATCATTGAGAGCACAAGACATAGGTAACCTAGATGAAGCAGTTCTAAAAAAGGAAGTATGAGATTTCTTAGTCTCTAATTGATAGATCGATAATAAGGAAATCAAAATTATGAAATATGATCATGGCCAAGCCCTCAAAGAGATAGAATCTATAATTGAAAGTGTGTCAAAATCTCTAAAGGAAAAATAATATGCTTTCCTTAAAAATTCAAGGAAGATTTGAGAACCTTGAAAGTTGAACTAGAAGATGTAAATGACAAATTGAATATGTATAGAGAGTTGGAGAAAATATATGAAGATATGGATAGAATTCTTGATATTCAAAAAGTAGCAATAGATAGGATAGGACTAGGCTTCAAAGTATATCCTATGAAGAAGTGTGAGGATGAAAAGGATGGTCTAATCATAAAAACATGCATAAAGGAACCAAGGAGATAAGATAAAGAATACTAAACTCAATCAGATAACCAAATGCATCAAGGTATGAGATAAATTTTAATGTTTATTGCTTTTCTTGTCACAATTTTAGACATAGAGCTAAGGAGTGTAGTAAGCATGCCATATATGAATATCCATGGAGAGATAACAAAGATGAGAGAGCTAGCAACATAGTATGCTTCAACTATCAAGAGAAGGTTCATATGGCTACATATTGTCTCTATGAATCATAAGCTTAAAATTGGAAAGATGAATATCCTAGAGGCAAGAATTATGTTTTGTGTTTCAATAGTTATGGACAAGGACATTTTGCAAAACATTTTTATGAACCTCCTATATATAACATCAAACTTCATGCATTCAAAAGGCAAGGAAAAAGGGTATCCAAAATCAATACTAATTCTAATAATGAGTCCAAGTCAGCCATGTCTGAGAGAGACACAGGAAAGAAGAACATGAAGTACATATACAAGGACAAGGAAGTCAATTATAGAGTTGAGGAATAAAATAATGACAAGAGCATAGTATGGGAAGATGATGCAAGTTTAAGAAAGGAATAAAAATATGATGATCACGCCAAAAAGGATGAGAGAAAGCCAAGTAAGGTAGTCATGAAGGACCTCGAGTCATAATCCAAGAAGAAATCTTACCCCTAGTTGTTGTAGAACAAGTATATGAGATGCATCATATATACTTGTCAAGCATCCAATATGAAGAAGAAGACATAAGAAATGAGGTTATCACACCTAGAAGTGCATCCAAGAAGTTTGATAAGGTATCAATGACAAGAAGAGAAAGGATAGAGTCATCATTTTTATTTGATGACTATCTATTATTCTAAGGTGATTTTATAAGGTGATATTCCTTCTCTAGGCATCTAGAAGGCATGCATCAACTGAAAGGCAAGGTATGTTCTTGAAAGAAATATATCATTAATATAATTTTATCAAGGTCTTCGCAATGCTGCAAATGTATGAAGAGTTACAAGGTATGTCCATGTAGTTCCCCATGTAATTCTCATGCATATTCAGTCTGTAAATTGTGTTTGAAGTTCCAAATTGATTTGTCAAATAAACAAAAGGCTTGAGTTCTCAAGTGTATTAGGTCATCTCCTGAATATCTCATCAAAATCTAAACAAAGTCTTCTCCATATGTTTTTGAGTAAACAATCCAAGCTATATTTTGTTAGTCCTTCTGACAAGATCTCTATGCACTTTCAAGTTTGAACAAAGTGTTTGAAGATCCTTCTTGAGAATTCATGCAAATAAAGTGTGTGCAGTAGGTTACAAGTTTTTTTGGTGTCTTACTCAATATTATAAAAAATGAAGTCATCTCTCTTAGTTTGTATAGAGGTAATAGAAGTCTCTTAAGAGAGTATAAGGTTGCTGAAAAGTTTTAAGTGTCTAGTGTCATAGATTTGCCTGGTCTACAACAAGCATGTTTGAATCCAAAATGATTTTCCTTGCAATCAAGTGTGTATGTGTATTTGTCATAATTTTCAAATCAAGAAGAAATGGTCCATGGTCTAGCTAATATCTTAATGAGAAAATTTCTAGTCATATATTAGTCATATGTATAGATGTTGTGAGGTTGTTTCTTGTCTCATAAAAGGTTGAAGGTATAGTCAAAGCTCCATAAAATTTACAAAAAAGATTAATCATACTGTGAGCAGCCTTCAAACTCATCAAATGCAAAAATGAAAGGTGCACCATCTCAGGAAAGTTTGACTACAGTGCTCCATGAGGAATGACATGAGATTTCAAGTAGTCATAAAGTTTGCAAAAAATGTTGAATGAGAGAACATGCCTGTGAAAAGATGAAATCTTGATTGTTCTTTCACTAAGTAGAGTGTCTTCAAAACATTGCATAGGTGGACATGTTTGTAAGTGCTTATTATCACCCCAAGATGCTTGAAAATCTTATATCCACTATGAAATTCTTCATGCCTTGAAAAGAAGAATTACAAGAGGTTTGAGATGCTTACTTCAAGGGTCATATCAGGCCTAAAGGATGCATGAGAGCTATAGTAAATTCATGTTGATAATTGTTTTGATCTCTAAAATGATGATGAATTATGGTTATATGTGTAAAGTTTTCCCTCATCTCAAGAACCTTGGTTGAGTCACATAAAAAAGAATCAAGTCTTAATTCTCTCAGTGTAGAAGAAGTCTCATTCTCAGACATTTAAGTCCTTGTTTTGGAGGGTTGCATAAAATTATATTAAACCATGATCAAGGAGGAATTTGGGATGGAATGGTAAATTGATTCTTAGGCCTGTAGGATTCTTCTAAGCCATATAGAAAGAAGTTATGATGATAAAATCTAGAAAATCAAGGGTGACTGTGTTGATGCACATCTTGAAAACTTGAGGGAACAATTTTCAATTGAAGAGTAAATAGCTCAGTGCCTTAGAGGTCTAGGAGCTCATGGTGAGATAGGAAACATTTCATATTAGGTATGGAGTCACAAGAACGTATACAACTCAAAAAAACAAGTCCATGTAGACTAGTAAGAATAGACAGGCCTCATCTTTGACTGATCTATTAGCATCTTCAAGAAGGTAAGGAGGATTAGATGACAAGGGAGTCACTGGTGGATAAGCACATAAAACTTATGAGACTTTATTATAATTTTATAGAGCTTCTGAAATAAGTGAAGACAATAACCTTGGTTGGTAGCACTTAGAGAGCACAATACTTAGGGTTTATTGGGAAAAGAGAAGATCATTTACCCATATGCATGCCTTGAATGTCATTTGTGACCTACTGTCAAGTTATCAATCTCTAAATTGAATGCACAGACCTATTAAAGGTGATTAGAGGAAATCAAATCTAGTGTAAAGCATTTGGTGGTTAATAAACCCTTCTTGGGCTTACTGTAAACACTCCTTAGGGTTTGAAGGTGAATTGTTGATGGAAACCTATAACAATGGTTCTAAAGCATGAAACTCTCAAGATATGTTGATGATGCCTACTACTCATAAATTTCATGAATTTTAGGGTATAAAAATCCTTAAAATTGTCACATAAGGCAACAAAATTGCTACAAGCCTATAGGTGCACATTTAAAGGCCTAACTAGAGCTAGAAGAGTAAGATTTTGAACTTTATTATCAAAGAAACATATCCTAACGTTTTGCACACAAGAGAAATGGCCGAATGGGTGGTCAAAAATACTTTAAAATCATTATCAAACCTCCGGAGTTAAAATTTATGCATGAAAATGTGAGTGTGTAGGGCTAGTTGAAGGAGAAGGCTAGAAATAAAGTAAAGGTGAAGAGAATGGGTCTATCTTCAATATTGAGATATAAAATTTACTATACATCTTGTAGAGAGTAAAGGGTGATCAAAAATGCACTCACCATGTTCTGGGCATACACAAATTACTCCAATCATGAAAATACCAAGAGATGGCTCTTGAGAAGTCTAAAATGGCAAGCTTGAGAAAATTTAAAGGATTTAATAAGAATAATTCTATGATCTCCTTGGTGATTGATGTCACAATGATATGAACACTTTGAAACAAGTGAGAGTTCCTGACTAAGGCAGTTGAAGTGAAAAATGTAAAATTTGTTAAGTTTTAGCTTGATCATGCACTAAAAACAAAGTTAAGAAGTTACAGTTTTGACTCTATATGAGCAATAGTAGTTGAGGGTATTATAAAATGATCAACAAAGAATATAAGGAGACCACTCAGGCCAAAGAATGATAAATGGAACAATGGAACCTAATCAAAGTCTATAAATTGGGAAAAGAAACCATTCTTAGAGGTATGTTTTCCTAGTTGCTTCTAAGAGGAATGAATGTTAACCTATTGTAGGCATGAAGCTTATGATGATGTTGATGAGTAATTGTATGAGGGTATATGCTAAATGGAAACCTAATGATCATGGTAGAAATGATAGGAAGATACCAATTCTTGCATGGCTACCCAAATGGTATGTTGAAAGACCACTAAAAATTGATAGATCTATAAAAATGCATCCTACACGTTTGAAATGTTAACTTACAGGACTGAGATATTTATTCAAGGAAAGGGGAGATTAAACCAATCTACAAAGCAAGATTTCAAAGTGAAAAGATAGCTAAAAGGATATATTTGATGAAATTGGTATAGCTACTCCAAGGGGGAGCAAGGGTTATGATTGAGCAAGCTAGTATATCACTCAAAGATGAAACAAATACTAACAAGACAATTAAGGGCGGAATGGATCATGTTGAGTCATTATCACGACATAAAAGCAATAAATGAAGGTCTAATCATGCATAGAAAGGTAAATAGGGATGGTATAATCCCAGGGGGAGGTAAAAACAGATTTTCATGAGTTGAATGATCTTATAGAATATAACAAAGATTGTCAAGAATGCACTGAAAAAGTTTCTTTAGGTAAATCAATCCTAAATATGCCTATTATAAGCATATGGAAGAATTATTCCTAGAATTGAGTTTTCTTAGCTGAGATAGGTTTATTTATGAGCCAAAAATTTGTTTTCGCTCTAATGTCGGATTCTTGGTATGTGTTAGTGTCATGAAGGAATCTTCTCACGGGGGTGAGTATTGATCTAAATGAATGGTCAAGACCAAAAACAGGGTTAATGAAGAAAAGACGAGCAATATCTTAAATAATGAATTTGGTTGATGTTTTCAATCAAGATAGAGGTTAAACAAGCTGATGTAGGAGGATACCTTGAACTAAGAGCATGCACTTTATCATTAATGCAAAAAAGGGGAGAAAAATCATGATGTTTCCTTCAATGAAAAAGGGGGGATTGCTAGCATGTGGATGGTGAGTTTTTATTGATGTCAAAGGCATATTAATGACAAAGAAGGATACAAGATGTAGGATTTAGGATGATGTTGACAAGGAAGGACATGACAAAGGTCATGAGAACACCTGATCAAGCACTGACTTCTTGAGAAGCTAATGAATGGTACAAACAAGGTGATGATGTGAGAGCACACCACGATGATTTAATGCATGGATGTAATGGAATTACTTGTATAAATCTGATTATTAGCAGCAATATAACACCAATGAACATAATATTTCAGATAAATGATCTCAATATGCAAGTAGAATAGCTTAGCCACTTCGAGGGGGCAACCTCCAAACCAAACAATAAGACTCAAATGCTCAATATGATCCTCAACTACTACCAACTAACCCCTATATATACTATTCCTATGTTATGGCCAACACCAAGGCCAACCCACTAATGATAATATAACATATATGAAAGAGATACATAATGATAAGAATTTATGATAGCCACAAGTCAGCTATATACATCCAATGTAAGATATATGATTAAGGGCGTAGCATGCCCCTCCCCTTTGAAGCAACATTGTCCCCAATGTTGAGAAGATCTGGATGTTGCTGCAGGAGGTTTGCATCCTCCCAAGTTGCATCTTCATTGTCTAGATTTTTCCACTTGATCAAATACTCAGTGATGACCCTTGTCCTCAATCACTTAGTGCATTTCTAAAGGATGCATTCTAGTTCAAGGATGATTCTGTCCCTCTTCTTCAAGCTCTAGTAACACTGTCTGGGTTGATACCGTCTATCCAATTACCTTCTTTAGGTAAGATACATGGAAGACTGGATGAATTCGAGTAGCTGGAGGAAGTTCCAGTTTGTATGCTACACTGTCAATCTTCTGTAACACTTGATAAGGGCCATAGTACTTAGGTGAAAGCTTATTATCCTTTTTTTTTTGTTTCAAGGACATTTTCTTATATGGCTATAAACGAACAAAAACCCAATCACCGACTTCAAAATGTCTTTCACTGCGATGTTGTTTTACCTGTTACTTCATGTGGTTTTGTGACATGGCTAAATTCTCCCTGAGACTAGAAAGCACCTCTTGTTGGTGTTGAATATGTTCTTCAACTACTCTAACCCTTGGCTTGACTCTCAAAGATGAGGTGATAGATGGTGGATGGTACCCATATAATGCCAAGAAAGGAGACATTTTAGATGAAGTATGAAAGGAGGTGTTATACCACCATTCTGCCAGTGGTAACCATTGGACCCATCTCGCTTGCTTATCTAAGGTAAAACAACGAAAATATCCCTCTAAGCACTTGTTTACCACCTCTGTTTTCCCATCAGACTGGGGATGATAAGAGGAACTACGAGCTAGTTGTGTGCCCAAGCATGAGAACAAGTCAGTCCAAAAATTACTAGTAAAGATAGGGTCTCGGTCACTTACTATAATCTTTGGTGTCCCATGTAGCTTCTGAATTGTATCCCTAAAGGTTGTTGCTAATTGTACTCACAACAAATGGATGTGATAATGCAAAAAAATGGGCATATTTAGTGAGTCTATCCACCACCACCATGTTTACATTTTTACCTTCTGATTTAGGCAATCCTGTGATGAAGTTCATAGATACCTCTTCGCACCTCTGGCTAGGAATATATAGAGGTTGTAAAAGACCTAGGGACTTAATTGTCTTCGCCCTTATTTTGCTGACAAACAATGCATTCTGCCACAAAATTTTGGATATCCCCTTTTATCCCTTCCCAGAAAAAATCATGTTTGATTCGATGATAAGTCTTCAAGAAGCCAAAATTCCCCCTACTGGAGAAGCATGGAGCTCATATAGAACCCTATTTTTAAGGATTGAATTCTTACATAGATATAATCTATCTTTATACCATAAAGCATCTCCTTTCCATACAATTTTTTCTGACATGCTTGGATCTTGTTGGAGATTTTGAATGATATTTTGTGTACCTAGATCATTTTTCCATTCAGACCTGGCATCCTCTATCCAATCCTCCTGTAATATAGATATGGCACACAACAATGCCTCGACTGATTCATCCTTCCGAGATAAAGCATCAACAACTACATTCTCTTTCCCTTTCTTGTATATTATCTCAAAATCATAACCCAACATTTTTGAGACCCATTTTTGTTGTTCTTTAGATGATAAATGTTTCTCTAAGAAGTATTTCAAACTATCATGATCTTGTCTTTACTTTGAAATGTCTGCCCATTAGATATGGTCTCCATTGCTTCACTACATGAAGTATGGCTAACATTTCTTTCTCATAAAATGGTTTAGATATATTCTTACCTTTGAACTGACAGGCTCTCAAAGGCAATGGGTCGACCTTCTTGCATGAGTATTGCCCCTATACCATACCCTGAAGCATCACATTCAACAATGAATGTTTTGAAAAAAATCTGGGGTGGCTAGAACTGGAGTGGTGCACATGGCCTCCTTCAACTTCTCAAATGTCGTAGTAGCTTTCTCATTCCAATGGAAAGAGTCCTTCTTCAATAAAGAAGTGAGTGGTGTTATGATGCTGCCATAATTCCTTACAAATCTATGATAATAACCTGTAAGCCCCAAAAATCCTCAAAGATTTTTTAGGGTTTTGGGAACCTTCCATTCAAGCATGGATTTTATCTTGTTAGGATCCACTTTAACACCTTCATAAGAGACAATATGACCCAAATATTCAACCTCCTTAACACCAAAAGAACACTTAGAAGGCTTTGCATAAATGTTGATGTTGTTCAAGAGTTTCCAACACCTTATTTACATGATGCAGGTGTTCCTCCCATGTTTTACTATAGATTAATATATCATCAAAGAACACTAAAACAAACTTTTGCAGAAATGGCTTAAAGATGGAATTCATCAAGCTTTGAAATGTAGAGGGGTGCATTTGTTAGTCCAAAAGGCATTACCAAGAACTCATAGTGTCCTTCATGTGTCCTGAAGGTTGTTTTATGAATATCTTCATCCCTGATTCTAATATGATGATATCCAGAATGAAGATCAAGTTTTGTAAAGTAAACAACACCATGTAACTCATCTAGAAAATCATCAATTACAGGAATAGGAAACTTATCTTTAATTGTGTACTTATTGAGTTCCATGTAATCTGGACACATGTGCCAATTGTCATCTTTTTTCCATACCATCATGACAGGAGAAGAGTAAGCACTCTAACTATGATGAATAAGTATTGCTTCTAACATCTCTTGAACTATCTTCTCAATCTCACTCTTTTGCATATAGGGGTACCTATAAGGTCTGATGTTGGGTGGTTGACTCCCTGGTACTAGCTAGATGACATGGTCATGGTCTCTTTTTGGAGGTAAACCCTTTGGCATTTCTCCAAACACCACTGAGTGCTCATCTATAACTGCTTGCATATCTGTGGGTATAAATGTATTTGAATGATGTGCTTCTAATGAAAATAGTTTGTGCCACAAACCCCTCGGCACCTTTTCTAAGCAATTTTCGCATCTGATGAGAACTTACCATCTGTGGGGACTTTGCTCTTAATCCTTTTAGTTTAAAATTCCTCCCTTCTGATTGGAATTGCATGAACAAATATTGGAAATTCATTTCAATGGTTCCCAAGGTGGTAAGCCACTGAACTCCTAACACAATGTCTGCTCCTCCCATGGAAATGGCATACATATTGCTAGTTAGAAAGTAATATCCCATGGTGAGATTAATGTTATGGCATTTTCCTGAACAACTAACAATTTTCCCATCAGCGATCATGACTTGACATTCTGGAGCTGGATAAACAAAGCAAGTTCAAGCGTACCACCAACTTATGATTGATGAAGTTGTGAGTACTTCCCGAATCAATCAACATTGTTACCCTCTATTTTTTTAAGAATCCAACTACTTTGAGAGTTTGGGGAGTGCTAATACCTAAAATTGCATGGCATGATATTGTTGGTTGGGGATCTCCTAATTCCTCCTCTTGCTCTACCTCTTCATCTTCTTCATTAGGCCCCTCAATGTAGAACAACTTCTTTTCAACACACTTATGTCCTGGTCCAAATTTGTTGTCACAATTAAAACATAACCCTTTGGCTCTCTTTTCTTTAATTTGTTGAGGTGTCAGTCTAACTGACCGAGGGAATGATGGTGGAAAGGTGCTACGATCTCTGATATTACTGATAGTTTGTTTCCTACTGGAAATTTTTGTTTCCTCTTCCCTACGTGCCATGATCATAGAATCTGAAACCTTATGAGGATTAAACATACGCACCTCAGTATCAATGTGTTCTTTAAGACCCCCAAGAAATAAGTCATTCAGATTCTCTTTAGGAATATTTTCCACCCGTAAGGAAAGGTTTTGGAATTGATGGATGTAATCTTTGACTATTCTTGTTTGTCTTAGCTTTGCTAATTGACTGAAATAATTCTCTGACACACTAGAACTATAGTGTAATTACATCTCTTCGGTGAATACTACCATTGTAACATTGAGGCCACTCTTTTTCCTTTGAACACATAACCATCGATACCAAATGAATTGGTCAGGTTTGAGGTACAAAGATGCCATGGTAACCTTTTGTCCCGATGGAATCTGATGAAGATCAAAGAAATTCTCCATCTGGTTAATCCAATTGAGTGGATCATTTCCATAAAACTTATGCATTTCCACTTTTGGAATCATGTTACGGGCCTGAAGAGTGTTTGTATTTGGATTGGTCATGCTTGCAGATCCACCCTAGTTAGTTTGTCTATTACTTTGACCTGAAGATCCATCCTGGCTAATAAGAGTATGACTGAGTTGTGACTGATTAGGAAGGATATGATGACCCATTATATTGTAACTAAATTGGTGAATGAAATCCTCCAATTGTTGTCCAATATTTTTTACATCTTCTTTGTTGGCCACTTTACCCTCGAGGTTTCGCAACTCTAACTCAAGATAGTTGACCTTATGGTCTGTTGAAGTAAACCCTAACCCTGAGGACTCTGTAGATACCCCTTCTGACTCTAACTCCTCAACTATTATCTCATCCTTTTCAGGGGTTTTACCCAGAGTGATGGGATTATTTTTGCCTCTTGTCGAAGGCCCAGCCATGATGCCCCAAAATGGTAGGATTTAGGGATCAAGGTCAAAATTTAGGGTTTTAGATTTCAATAGGAATTCTGCTCAATTTTAAACAACTAAAAGAACTAACTCAAACTAATTTTAATCCTCTTTTTGGAAATGTAAATAACTTTGAAAACTTCCACAACTTGCACTTTAGGTAGCTGAATTATGAAAACACATAAAACCGCTATAACGTTTGCAAACCAAGTCAAAAATTATTAAAATTTGGAGGGGAGATTACTTGACTAATTTCTCCATGACACAAAAATAATTGCAGAAAAATTCACTACAAATTTTAAGATATGGCTAAACCTTCACAAGTAGGGTTTGATGCAGCGCTGGCCGAGTTCAAGCTCTGATACCACTTGTAATGGAATTACTTGTATAAATCTGATTATTAGCAGCAATATAACACCAATGAACATAATATTTCAGATAAATGATCTCAATATGCAAGTAGAATAACTTAGCCACTTCGAGGGGGCAACCTCCAAACCAAACAATAAGACTCAAATGCTCAATATCATGATCAACTACTACCAACTAACCCCTATATATACTATTCCAATGCTATGGCCAACACTAAGGCCGACCCACTAATGATAATATAACATATATGAAAGATATACATAATGACAAGAAGTTATGATAGCCACAAGTTGGCTATATACATCCAATGTAAGATATATGATTAAGGGCGTAGCAATGGACTACAATTTATATGATGTGGAAACACTGTTAGAAGAATGAATGCAGGGGTACATGAGTGGAATTGATCAAACTAGCTTATTTTAGTAGACCTAATCCGTAGGCCTAGGTAGAAAAGTGACCTGGAAAGGTAGAGTGAAGGCATGAGGCAGCTAAACAGACATGGTAAAGGTATGAAACACATAATATGACATTTTTAAGGGGCTACATGGTGAATAATAGGACAAACCTTATGAGATATGGTGCAAACTATCTCATTTAGGCATATTTTAATGACCTAGAATGATGGTATGAAGCAAAACAATATATATCAACCAAATGCAAGCATGAGAAGTGTGTATGGACATTTCCAACAGTCTTCAGATAAAGCACTAGGTCATAAGTCAACACTTAGAGGAAATTTTAGGGTCAGTTGTATGACTTCCCTTTAGGACAAACATGTTTAACATGCACAAATGAGATTTCTCAAGAAGGTACAAGTGAATTTATGAAAAAGTATCCTTTGGAGATAGTGGAGGAGGTATTCATGAAGGTGTGTACCAAATTTGAGGACCGTAAGATGAGTTTTGTGCAAGAAATTACAATTTTGTCAAAACCGAGATAAGTAAGGTGTGCTAAAATAGTGCCTTGACTTCTTAGCATTCAATCTAAATTGACAAGCATTCTTCAGATAAATCATAAGATACATTTTTTAATAGCATATAGAGAGATATTTTCAAAAAGTTTGAAGTCAAAATTATGAAGGACAAGAAGTGTTATCCATGTTTTTGGCTTTGTCGAAAAACCCTCCTAAACCCCAATTGAAAGCGACATTGAGAAAAATTCTTGGTTACTCCTCCAAATGGTATTTTTACTCCTTGAAAATTATTTTAGTGTGTAGATAACTCGTCATAGGTCATGTTCATGGTGGTTTGAGCTTATAACGCATAGTGGACCCCACAAGAAAGCAATTGCTTTGTGAAAAATTCAGTGTACTCAAAAATTTTGAAAAGCAACCCATTCTCAAACTTTTGGCGAAGGATGTAAAATTAATGTTCATGAAGTCATCTGGGTTAGTTACATGTAAAAATTTTATGATATGGGTGTGTTTTTCTTCTAATGCTTGAGAATGGTAAACAAGGGAAAAACCATTCTTTGTGTTTGAAAGGTAAAAGTGCTTCTCACCATGTAATATTTGCAAGTGAATGTCTTGGCTAGTTGGTACAGGTATTATACAACATGTTTGAACCAAAAACGTGATGAGATCAAGTGATTTCAAGATCTAGTTAAAATGGTCCTAAACTGTCATTTTGGGACAATCAAGAAAGCTTGTAGTTTTAGCACTCAAACTTGTGTTTTCTTCATTAAACCTATAAAAGAGTGTGTTTGATCATGAATTAGAAGTTTTAATTGAAGTGTTCATGCAATTGTTTTCCTTGAAAGTGAATTATATGGTGTTTGATGCAAGAAAAGATAAGAATGGTTTTTAGAAGTCAATAACCAGTTTTAGGTGTTCTTGAAAACCAAGCATGTTTGAGAAATTTTCCATGAGGTGAAGCAAGAAATGGACCTGACTAGATGCACAAGACATATAGATTTACAAAATTATACTTTTGAATCTTGAAGAAGTGACAAGTGCATGATCAAGCTCACTTTGTTGAGGTAAAATTTATGAGTTTGAAGGTCTATGAGTTGCATGTTCAAATCAACATGTTCTTTCTTGAATGAGAGTGATGAAGCTTCTCTTTGCATCTAAAGGATGTCTACACATCATAGTATATCATCTCCATACTTTAGAATTATTTGAAGCTACATGCATTGAGTTTGATAAAGCACTTCCATGACTGTAATTTCCATTCCTCCATGACCATGTTTGGAGCTCAAATGAAGTTTTAAGGAAAAATGACAAGGAATTAAGGATGTGAAGAGTTTAAAAATATAAATTAGAAGTATTGTAACCTTTGTTCATGATAATAACACTTGTTATTAGTATAAAAAAATTACAATCCAAAATGGTATGTTGAAATGGAAAGGAAAAATTGAAAAAGTTAGTTACAAGTTAAGGTTTTCATCCTGTGTAACTGAAAATGGAATCTCATTTGATATACCACAAGTGCAACAGTTATTTGGTGATCAACATAAAGGTTATGATTGACATGATAGAGATATGTAAATTTTGAATTTGATTTTGACATCCTTGCAAGTGCAATTATTATTTAGCATCAGTTTTCTTGATGTCTCTTTATGTTCCATGTACATTGAGGATCAAGGATGTGAAAAGATTTGGAAGGTGAAGTGGTAGAAGTATGTATTGCTCATTTTTTAAAACGCCTTGTGTGTGTATGATAGTTTTTTTTAATAAATAGAGAGCTGATTTTGTTGTAAAATCATATATTACAATACATGAAGAGTGTTGTATGAAGGAGTATACTTAAAAATGTGTCTATGTTTTGAATTTACTCAAGAACATGAAAAATTAGGAGGATCAAGAGAAGAAAGAAACTATTTCATGTCTGAGATTTGGTAGCATCATGGTTGATTGAGAGAGTGATTCATGAAGATAATCATGCCAAGAATGCTTATGTACAAGAATCCATGTATCACTGTATTTACAACAGACCAAGAGAAAAAGAAATGAAATAAATCAAGGTAGAGGAGCTGATTTAGTGGTCATAATTTCTTGTGTGAGACAACCAATTTAGGGTGATAAAATTCTTGAAGAAGTCTAATTGGATGCTTAGCAGACAAGGAGTTGAAGCTTTCTTGTAAGTGGCAGCTTACAAAAGATCAAGTTGAATCTTGGTTGAAGTTTTGGGAGTTATAGCTTCCAAGAAAGAAGAATCTTGTAGAAGGTCAAGTGGTAGCTTAAATAAATTTTGGAGTTGTATCTCCATGTTGAGTAGATGCTCAAAAGTGAAATTATTGTAACATTTAGAGGACGTTTTTGTCCAAGTTAGATCTTTGGTTTCAATGGGTTTTTCTCCCTTGAAGGTTTTTCCACATTAAATCTTGACTCTTTTTGTGTGTTCTCCTATTGAATGCTTGTGAATGATGTTGTGGTTTCATTATCCTGTAACAAATTCAAGTAAATTAAATTGTTTGTCAAATTTTGAATAAGAACTTATTCATCCCCCCCTTAGTGCCTAAAACATCAAACAATCCCATGAGGGAGTTTGTTGCCAAATTTAATATAATTTTGTACAAGATCCTTGAGGCTGCTCGGCCTACCAAACACAAGAAGTTAAGATACTTCACTAATGCTCAAATCCATGATCTGATTTTAATGTTAAGAAGAACTCAACCATATGATTTGGAGGAAGCACACATTTTTTTTGTTCAAGTTGAAGATGACCTAATAATGTCAGGAAAAATAAAAAGGCCCGAGAAAGGAGAAATGTCAAATTTCAAGTTCTAGAACAACGAACTCATTAGTACAAAAGCTGACTAATGATGTGCTCTCTTTTAAGAAGAAATTGGCTCAAGCATCCATGTATAAATATGATCCTAAGAAAAAATTTCCAAATAAGAAAATTTTTCTTCCACCACCCCAAATAATTTCTCTTGAATCATCTCCAATAAATGCATCTTATGATGAAAAAGAAGAAGAAGAGTAAAATGAGAATGGTAACGCCCTAGAGATTGAAGAGGTAGAAGATGATGTACGAGTCAATTTCATTGAGTATTCCTTAGAAGAAGATGATGATGATGAAGATGCCCCCAAATTTTTGTGTGTCATATTCACCCGTTCATAATCTCAAAAAGGAGCTTCCTCCTTCACTGCCCCAAAACAAAAAAAGAAAGAAGATCCTCAGGTGGAAACTATACAAAACAAAATAATAAATAGAGGATCTCCACTTTCGCCTTCTATGGAGTCTACGAAAGAGAAGCCATATTTGGGTGTGAGTAAGAAGCAATCTGCAGTACCAAGTATGTCTATTAATTCTTCTCCTAATTCTAATTATGCTTCTACAAAATTCAGTCCTTCCAGAACTACAAATTTACCTACATAATCAACCGTTGTTTCCCAATCAACTACTGCCATTGCTAAAACTATCCCAACTTCTAATGTAGTACATCGTCTGCCCGCCAAAGCATTTTCTGCCTCGAGAGTATAAACCTCATCTCCTTTTACTCTGTTTGATATCATTAAGCATGTAATCAAGTCCAAAGTTTGGATTTCAGAAATTTAATTCTTACAAACCCATTCAGAGCAATTTGAAAGTATTATCTAATACATCAAGGGTAGCATTTCAAATCCCAATGCTGCAATCTCCAATTCTAAACGACCACTACCAACACTACTTACCCCTCCATTATAAAACATGTTTTCCCTAAGTGCATCCAAGACTCATAAAGTTGAGCCATTTTATCTTTCTCTCATGTTCAAAGGCCACTAGTTGAACAATTGCATAATAGACTCATGTTCTTAAGATAATGTAATGCCAATAAAAGTTGCTAACGCTATTGGAATCACCTTAACATGATTAATTGGCTCTTGTTACTCCATTGAGTCTAAATAATTTCCACTGGTAAGGTGAATCAAATATGCACAAGTAACTCTCGCCAACTTTCTAGACAAGAAAGTTTCGCTGACCATCTTGGTAGTAGACATCTTGACATCTTTTGGAATGTTCTTAAGTATAAATTTTTGTAGAGAATTGGTAGGTGATATTTAGATGGATTGGTCTTCTGACACCATCCTAGTAAAATGAGAAATGAGGAAGTTGTTACCCATGAGAAAAATGAAGTATATTGTCCAAAAATTTGAGGACCTAAAGGCTGATATATTCTTCCAAGACAGTGGACTTGGTAATCACTTCTTTACTGTAGAAAGAGATGAAAAATTACCTTTTCTCACCAAGGATGATGAAAATTAGTTGTGTGCAACGAAGTTCCATGGAATCCATTCAAGTGTTTGGTCTAGATCTAGTGTAGTGCTAACTTCTCCTTTAGGTGAGTTGTTTCCTTTTGCCTATAAATTGCAATTCGAGAACACTAATAATACCGTGGAGTATGAATCTCTCCTTTTAGGGATGGATGTAGTTATATCCATGGGTATCAAGAAGCTGAAATGTCTTGGAGATTCTGAAGTGATTTTCAAACAAGTTAGAAACCAATATTAAGTCAATAATCCAAGGCTCAAGAATTACAGAAACAGAGCATGGGATTGTATCGATTCCTTTGATTCTTTCTCTATCCAGGCTATTCCTCGTGAGAAAAATGAAAAATATGATTCTCTTGCAATATCATCTTCCTTAATGACCCCACACTCATCTTTCAACAAGGAAAAAGTGAATGTCGAGATTATTTTCAGGCCAATTATGCCAAATAGTGTCAATCAATAATAGGTGTTCAATAAAAATAGTTATCTTATCTCTTTCTTGGAGCAAAGAGATCATTTTATTAATATTTTCTACGAAGGGAGAAATGATCCAAACTGTGCGTCTGTTACAGATGAAGATAAGGATGAAATAAATGGAATTGATTTAGAAAGTGCTATCATACTAAAGGGAACTAAAATTCCAACCTCATGTATCTTGAAGACTTATTCAATAAGCATGACAAGTTTATCAAGGAAAAAGCAAAAGAGTTTTCTCGATGCACTTTCAAGTTTGAAAAGGAGAACATCAGTACCCTGGAGTAACCAAGAATGATCAGTATTAGAAAGTGTTGTTCAAAACAGGAGAAAGGGATTTTTGTATCACTATTGAGGAGATAATTTTATGTGTTGGCATACTCATATGATGATCTCAAATCCTTCAAGCCTAAAAAAATGTATCACTCCATACCACTCAATCTCAAATCCATCCAATTAGATAGAAGCAACGACCGTATACCCCTAAGATTGTTGACACAATCAAAGAAGAGGTGTTGAAAGTGTTAAATGCAAGAATCATTTTCCATATTCACCACTCCACGTGGGTGGCCAATATTGTCCCAATGCAAAAGAAGAATTGTGAAATAAGGATTTGTGTCGAATCCCAAAATTTGAATCAAGATTTATTAAAAGATAACTACCATCTTCCTATCATGGAAATTATCCTACATGAAGTCAGACTATCTTAGATGCTTTCATTGCTCGATGGCTTCTCCGAATATAACCAAGTTCAAATAGCAGAAGAAGATAGACACAAAATGGATTTCACAACTCCATGGGGAAATTTTCCTATAGAAGAATGTCATTTGGCCTCATTATGATGGAGAAATTTTTTAAAAGGTGATGGATATTGCCTTCAAATATCTCAAACATTTTATTTTCATTTACCTCAATGACCTCATGGTCTTTTCCAAAATTCGAGGAGACCACTTGAAACATCTGGAACAAGTATTGATCAAGTGTTGATAGCATGAGATTTATTTGAATCCTAAAATATGCATTTTTGTTGTTACAGAGGGGAACTCCTTGGCTACATCGTGAACAAGGAAGGAGCCAAAATTGATCCCAACACAATAAAGGAAATTCAAGGACTCTCCTTGCCAACAAGTAAGTAGGGAGTTCATTCCTTCTTTAGTAAGGTAAACTTCCTCCATCGCTTCGTTCCAGAATTTTTTGAATTAACAAATCACATTACAAACATGATGAATCCACAAGAAGATTTCAAGTTGAATAAGGAAGGAAAGGAAGAATTTGAGGGAATCAAGGTAGAAATTGCTAAAGCTCCGACCTTTATATGTCCTAACTTTGAAAAAAAAACTTTATGTATTGCTATGCTTTGGAACATACTCTTTTGGCCCTATTAGTTCAGAAGAATTATGAATGTATTGACACACCCATTGCCTTCATGAGATGTCCGCAGAAAGATCACGAGTTGAAGTAAAATCAAATGGAGAAGGACGTATACATTGTGGTAAAAGTAGTTAAGAACTTCCAATTCTACATTCTCAACTCCCACACCATAGTGATGGTTATGGGGTCTACGATAAAATAAATTCTAACTCAACAAGATCCAAGAGCTAAGAGAGGAAATTGGGTGGCCAAGATTTAGGAGTATGACTTGGATATCCAACCATTGAATCTAGTATGAGGGAATGGTTTGTGTAGGTTAATGGCCAAAGATGAGTCTATCATGACTCAAAATGAAGAGAAGGAGTTTCAATGCTATGGATGCATAAGTAAGGACTTTACCCAAGTTCTTTTTGTAAACAATACCAATGAGTGGTATTATGATATTGAATACTTTCTTACCTATGGTGAGTTCCCGGCACACCTTAACTATAAGTAACAGAGGGCTCTCAAGATGAAAAATCGTCCATGTATGTCATCTGGAATCATGTGTTATATAAGAGAGGACTAGACGAGTGTTTCCTAAGGTGTGTTGACAAATATTAACCATGAAAGTTGTTAAAGGCTTACCATGATCAATCTTGTGGTGGAAATTTCTCCACCGTGGTGACTGCTCACAAGATCCTTCATAGTAGGTATTATTGGCCTACATTATTTAAGGATGCTCAACAATGTGTTTCCAAGTGCAAACCATGTCAACAATTCGTGGTAAGACCACAACTTGCTGCACTCCCTCTTTGACTGGTGGTCATTGAGGAACCGTTCCAACAGTGGGGCCTAGGTTTCATTGGTGTTCTCAATCCTTACACAAGTTAAGGTCATGCCTACATGCTCACAACTATAGACTACTTCACTAAATGGGTGGAGGACATCCCGATCAAACAAGGTAATTCCAAAATGGTATGTAACTTCATCAAACAAAATATTATGATTTGTTTTGGGATTCCTCAAAATGTGGTGGTGGATTATGAACCATATTGTTCATAAATGGAGTTCACCGAGTTTTTCTATAGCTATGGAATATCACTCTCACATGCATCAAACTATTACCTGTAAGGGAATGGTTAGACCAAATCCAACAAAAATAACATCATGACAATTTACCATAAGTTGGTCGATGATCAAAATCAAAGAAATTAGCACACGAAGATTTATGATGCATTATGGGGAGATAATATCACTCTGAAAAAGGAAATTGGTATGTCACCGTTCCAGTTACGCTATGAGATTAATGTCGAGATTCATGTCACATTAAAATTTCTTACTCTTCAATTGGTCAAAGTGGTTGAAGATAGTCAATTTCATGATTCTCTTGATAAGAGAATATTTTATCTTGAAAAACTCGGTGAAGATAGGGTAAAGGTGGTTGATCAAATCAAGGAACATTAGTTAAAAGTAAAAAAAAATTAACAAGAGAGATAAGGAAATATATTTCCTTATTGTGGGATAAAATAAGAGAGCCAAAAGCTAATCATGGAAAATTTGATTCTTTGTGGCTAGACCATTTTAGATCTGGGAAAATTGAGGAGAAATGTTTTCTATCTCTCATATCTGGATGGTACCTATTTAGAGTTTACTCCCAGTGGGACATACTTGAAGTTGAATAAAAGGTGAAAGCAGGTTGTCCCCCACATGTAACATAGGTGAATTTATATTGTGTGTTTCCCTTTCCCATTATGTGTGTTTTCCCTTTCCAGTGTGGCATGTTTCCTTTTGTTGTGTGTGTGTGTGTGTATTTGCTCATTCATATTTGTTGCTTGTAATAAGACTCTATAGCCCAATGGATAAGGCATTGGTCTGTATCATTTCCTGAGATTCTAGAGTTCATGGTTATCCTATCCTCACTACATTCAATCCAGAACAAGTCCCCAAGTGAGAGCCAACTATTTTCATGTGTTTTTTCAAATTCAAAATTTCAAAATTGAACCATGACAACCAAACCCAAGTGTCAAAAAAATTCTTGAAACCCCTCTTGAACCCATCTCTGGATTAGTATGCCCTTTGTAGCAAGCCTATCCTAATATTATAGGTCCTCATATTGTTTTGTACAAACTTGTCATAATGTTTGAAATGTTTGATAAGGCCATTCACCTCATTTAGTTAAGTGTTTTCAAAGTTGAAATCTCTGCAAGCCTAGAAAGGCTATTTTTATCTTTTTCAGGAAAAGTGTGCATCCTTCGGGACTGATCTAAAAGCTCATAAGCACCCAGAGGTGGTATTGAATATTTTTTAAAGTGATGGAATTGATTTAGGAGGATTTAGAGAACTTTCAGAGGTTTAGGGATAGTTGCAGTGAAAACAGAGTTTTAAGGGTTAAGGAGCATATAATCTAAAATAGTACTTGAGCTTCTACAGAGGATTCTTGGAGTTCTGTAATGAGTTAGAAATCAAACAAGTAGTGGAAATATTGAAGATTCCTCTACATGATGAAATCATAAAATATTTCATAAGACATATCTACTTCTTCGAGTAGCTCCATTTGTGTAGACACACCCTGTTGTCCCAAAGAAAAATTAGAAATTTAAGGGATTTTTAGGAATAATTATAGGAATTGACCCTTCCCATTATTATTGTAATGTTTTTGGAGTCAAATTAATATAATACTTCACCAAACAACACTTCCTAGAGCTCTATAAATCTCTTCTTCAAGGTCTCTCTCTTGCGAGGTACGTTTCCTATACTTAGCCAATTTTAAGTGAGGACACTTTTCACCTCTAGGTAGAGACAAATTTTTGTGTCCCTCTTTTCCCCATTTATAAAGGGATAGAGGGGACATAAAACATCACCCCACCCCAACTCTTCCTCTAGGTTCCTCACATGACTGTGACAAGCACTTTGCAAGGCTTATTTGCATATTTCTGGCTCCTACCATCGTGTAATGAGAAAGTGTCACTTGTCAACACAGTCTGAGAAATTATTTTTATGTCCCTCATATCCCCATTCCCAAGGGGACTTAGGGGACAAGAGAATTATCCCCACACTATCCTTTCTCTAGTTTAACATGCGACCAGGCTTAAGCCCTGTGGTGTTTAAACTAGATTTTCTTCGTCACCTCCTCATCAAATCTATTGTCACTACTTGTCATCATTAGGTGAGGGTGTATTTTTATATCCATCTTGACCACATTCCCAAGGGGATAGAGGGGAAAATAAAATATTCCCCACTCTAACCTCTGTCTAGGATTTTCATATGACCCAGTCTCAGACCCTTAGGTGTTAAATGGTTGATTTCCCCATTCCCCCATCGTACATTCACGCAGTGACACATGAAAAGCCGAGGTGAGGGAAAAATTTATTGTCCCTAATATCCCCATTCCCAAGGGGAAATTTGGGATAGAAAAGTGTGCTCCGTGCTATGAAGTGTAGACCCTAATTTTTAATTAACTTCTTCTACCATATTCGTTAAGCAAAACTACGTTATTGTGCAACATAAAAACTGAAAAGAAGTTGTTGATAACCCCATTACTTCCTGCAGTCTGACCGATAAATCCATTTTTTGTTGCTTCAAACCTCTAAAAACCTAAAATTTAACTAAGCACTCTTTCACAATTCTTTTGTGGCAACCATGAATGTAAAAACCATAAAAAAAATCGTAACTTTCAAACCTGCAAGCGAAATCCATTGATATTTTCTCAGTTGTTCCTCATTCCAAGAATCTTATATAATATTGTAATAGAAATGTGAATGATGCCCTGATTTTTCAATGGTAGAAAACCCTAGTTTCATGCCGTAGAAGCTACTTTTTCATTTTCCAAGCATTCTGACTGACAGATCGAGGTGAAATTTGGAACACAGAGTCCTAGAGTCGAGATAAATCCAGTGAAGATATTTTCATTGTAAACAAACATGGATAAGTGCTATTTCTAAAAATAGTAATTATATGGTGCCCTCACTTACTAAAAAGAATTTTTTTCAAAAAATAGCAAGTTCTCTCAGATCATTTTATTCGAAAAACAAAAAAGCAAAAAAATAAGAAATAAAAAAAGCAAATTTCTAAAAATATAAACTTTCAAAAATCAACAAAGAAACATCAATGAAAGTATTTTTAGCATGTTACGGGTTTCAGTAAACTGAATTCAAGAGAAAAAAGCATTTTTTCCCAAAAATCTCCTGAAACCTAATGGCTAAAAATAGAAATTCTCTATTTCAGTTGTAGAAATTTGCTACATCTTCATTTTCTCCTATCTTGTTAATTATTTCAAGCATGAAGTTCAAATTTTCTATTCGAGATCCCGTTTCATCCCTGGTACCATAATATCCAGGAGTGCGTGATAACGATCTTTCTTTAATGGACTGAGAGGATCTAAAGAACCTAATGCTCGGTGGTCCAAGAGAACCATTTGAAGACAAGGTGTTCACAAGTAGATTGTATGTTACGGGTGGTCATCTAGATTTTGTCCAAAGCACAAATTTGGTAGTGGCATATGCTCATCACTACAATCAAGAGTCAAGAATCATAAGGGAAGATGACAACTCAATACTAGCATTTCTCACTCCTAAGGGAATTTCACAATGTATACAAACACCGACATGGAACATGTTCATCATCACAAAGGAATTTTCATCAAGTGAATGGTCCAAATTGGAATCATATCTCCAAGGTCTTGCATTGGGGTCACGGTTAAAATAGGGAAGGAAGTCATCTTGCATGACGAAAGATCTATCGAAAAGTGAGTTTCAAGAAGGATTTTATGATGAAATCATCCTACTGAGCAGGGTGATGGGAGAAAAGGCCACGAAGGGCTTTCAATATTGGATAGAGAAGTTCATCCTTATTGTCATTGAGGGTAAGAAAATTATTGAATGGGGACAGATAATCAGTGATAACATCCATGAACAATTGCTTCAGTTGTTGGCTACCAAGAAGTTTTGATGAAATCCTACCTAGTTTATACTCTTGCAAAAACAAGACTATTCAGAGGCTTGAACCTCACTCAGAAAATTACTCAGAAGGTCCCTATCTATGAGAAGTATCCGCAATTGACCTTGAAGGAGAGAAACCACCATTTATGAAGAGTGAATGATGCATTCACTATGCATGTCTTATGATTTCTAGAGGGTAATCCTGAATCAAGATTGTCTTCTCAAGCTGTCACTTTGATCAAGAGGTATGGATCCTTTTTTACTCATTTCTCAACATTTTCATGCATCATAGTATCATGGTTTTATCTCACTCCGTGTAATCTCCCAAGGTATATACACGATAAAATCATGATGTTTTAGCTATGGAGATAACTTGCTCAGGTCAATGGAAAACACAAGAATCGTAATAAGAAAAGTGTTTGATTCCTTATCTTTCTCATGATCTTCTCCTGTAAGAATTCTAATGATGCCAAAAACTTGGAAGCTTCCTTTTCTCCTTTGAACCTCTACTCATACACACCAAGGGTATATTTCGACATTCATAGAAACCATGAAATGTTCTATCTTCCCAATTTGGACCACGTTCCATTAATTAAGGATTATTGTGTGAATTTCTCAGATGATTTCGAAATCAGGGAACATGATCACATGAGAATGATAATTAGACAAATGAGAAAGCTCAATTTTTATTTTTTTGAGGATGGAATTGAAGATTTTGGTACTGAAGTGTATGATCCTGAGTGTCAAGTGGTGAAGGCCTCATATCTCCCACAATTCTCATTGAGCATTCATGACTTAGGGGACATAAATTAACGAACTGATGTGGTAATCCATAGATCCAATGAATTGCTCAAGAAAAAAGAAATCTAAACTCATAAAATTAGGAGGTATTCAGACTCTCAAAGGGAAAACATCTCACCTCTACACTTCAAAGGAAACTGAGAAAAATTCAATCTCTGCTCATTTAAGAGAGTTATAAAAAAAATAAGTCGATGGAATCCAAGGTCCTGCACTACAGGAGGCTACATAAAAAGGAAAGAGAAATAAAATATCCTATAGTAGGTTTGTAACAAGGAGAAATTGTTCCATCACATCTTTCGATCCCTCAACAGTATCCCTCCTCTGTAACACCAACTCAACTAGTGCAAGATACCTTCTCTCTCGGAATGGAAATAACATCTCCTCCTCTGAAATAGCTATGATCAGTGGAGAACTCAACCAAGATGATCCATATCCGAGAAAATGAAGAAAGGTAATAAATCTCAAGTTGTTTCCCACTTTTTTAGTGGTGCTCAGGAAATCTACGGAGAGCTCAACCAAAGGTAAAACCTATTAATGAATCATGCCACCATTTTTATGGGTCTGGATTGTTAGGAATTAGTATTTACATCATAGGTGAATTTATATGGTTAGTTTTATATATATTGTTATAACAAATGAAATATTTTGATTATGGTATACTTCCTATTTTATAGGAAGTATGTTCAAACTACATTCTTGGCTATATAATAGCCATCAAACATATAGAGAGAAATTATCCAGCTCGGGTTCTGCCATGGTTCAACAAGGATAGTGGTTCTGAATTTTCAATTATTAAAGGGAAATTTTCCATATGTTCATCATAGCCCATGCATGAAAATGAAGAAAGGTGTCGAAACAGGGGTTGAAATTTTTTAATTTAATTATCTATGCAAGTTCAGCAATTTCCCGTGGATGCACAAATTTCATTTTGCGTTGGAGTGGTGAGCTTTTATTCACAGACTTGAACAACTCATTTGTTATAGCATCTGTGGAAAGTAGCGAATCATGACGTGGCAAAGTATCTATGTATACGAATCATCTGGTGCTGTAGGACCTATTACTGATCTATGACCCTTATTGTGAAGACATACTTGTGGTGTATAAATTTGCTCTCTGAAACTCGGATTTACACCTGTGTTAGTTTTCTACCAGATCCGGAGGCGATCGAGATGAAGGAAACTAAGGAACACTCAGATACGAGGAGATGCCCACGTCCATGTTTAAAGTTTGGGAATCCAGATTACTTCTGAATCCATTCTACTAGCCTTCTTGTGAGAAATGCAGGAGTATAAGGAATGAAAAATTGTTGCAATCTCAATAGAAAGCGGTTTTTCAATCAGAAGGGAATTTTTAAAAAAAGATCATGTAAGAACCCTCACCTCTATTTTTTTGTGTCAGAAGTTGGAAGGAGCAGCTAGATTGGAGGCATGTTTAAATGCATGTATGCAGTTACCATATGTTCGCATCCAAACTGTACACGTTCGCGTATATAGAGCTATTTACGGATAGAGACATAAGTCTGAATGCTGAAGGTATTTGTTTTTTTTTTGGGACATTCCGTCTCCTTTATATAACCGTAGTGTGTTATCCATTATTTTTATATTGTTTATGTCATCCTTTTAAAGTTGGAGTCAAAAATACTTTCTAGTATTTAATTGGTTTTTGTAATCTAAAATTTGAGTCGTAAAAATCCAAAAATTGTAGTGTTTGTGTCAAAATAACGGGTCTTTTTCAAAATTTGTCATTGTATGTCGATTGTATATCGTCAAAGTCATTTGGTATTGACAAAAGTAAAATTCAAGAGTCGTATTTTGGAAGGTGAAGAGGTCATTATAAATTTTGAGTCATTGTGTCAATTTAGTGTTATTGTCCTTCAATGTCATATAGGTGATTTTAGGATTTTTTTAGTTGTTATCAAGAGTTAGAGTCGTCTAATTGTAAAAATCGTAAAAATAAAAAAATTTGGCCTTACGGACGCATTTTCGGTGTTACCCGACGTCCGGAAAAAATAAAGTGTTTCACACTGCAGGAGGGAAGAAAAGAATAAGATCAATGTGGAAACAAATGCACTTCATGTTCACATCTTGCTGAGTTAGCAGCAACATAATGGAGGATGGAGGCATTCGGAGGCTGGAGGTCAGGACAACGACCTCTCGTCAGTCACCAATGACGAGGCCGCACAGAATGATTTGGGTGGCACAGGTGTGCAGCGTGAGTATATGATTTTCAGTATGGTTTCCATTTTCTCAGAGTGCTTCTGTTTGTAGTGTTCCTGTTTTGTGTGATATTTGTTGGATGTTGGAAAGAAAGTTGTGTTGGAGCACAGATGACTGTCAGTGATCCTCTGACTGACTTGGTCCTCTGACTGCCGTACTTCGTTGGAAGATGGTCAGCTAGAAGAATACGTTCACTAGCATTAGTGACCATGTGCAGCAAGACCTAACTAGCAAGATCCATTCAGGAGTATGTTCTTCGATGCAGTTTGCTTCTCAGTATCTATATGAGTGGAATTTCACATTGTGGGGGGGAATACATACCAATGTTCCATTCCCATTCTGCACCCAAAACGACTTAGTCAAGGAAAGCTTCCAGTGGCAGTGGCAGTTTTCTATGTTGTTCGAGATCGAGTGGCAATGATCAATGACAGAGACTACAATTAAGAACATTACGATTCTTATAGGAAGTAATGTGAAATATTTTCAGTATTTCTTATATTCTACAGTTTTGAGATATGCAAGTTGTGTTTCCTACATAATTCCCTGATGTATAAGCATAGCGTGTGAATAGTAGCACCAGAGTAAGTCAGTTCATGGATCTTGAAAGGGTTTGTGGGAGGATCTAGAAAACCACATGAGGTCGACAGTTGATGAGGTTCCTGTCACTTCAAGGTTTGTGGTAAGCCTGTTTAAAACCATGGAAGGAGCGAGCCTTTCTTTTGGATCAAGGTCATGAGTCACAGAGTTGGACATGCCACAAGGGTGAGCATACTGCAGAGGAGTGTGTGGATGTTTTTCTACCATGTAAACACTAAGGGGGGGGAATGTTAGGAATTAGTATTTACATCATAGGTGAGTATTTATATGGTTAGTTTTATATATATTGTTATAACAAATGTGTAACAATATATCAATACGGGTTGTTATTGTTTGTATACTTCCTATTTTATAGGAAGTTGTTCAAACTACATTCTTGGCTATATAATAGCCATTGTATTAGCCTGAAACATATAGAGAATTAATAAGAATATTATCTGTGCAGCTCGGGTTCTGCCATTTTAGGAGATGCCCCACTTGTTTAAAGAATCTTCTGCTTGCCTTCTTGTGAGAAATGAGGAGTATAAGGAGAAAATTGAACAACTGGAAGATCATGTAAGAACCCTCACCTCGTATGTGAAAAAATTCAGGGATCCAAATGTCATTCCATATCTCCCAGCTGAGGAATTTACTCCTATTAGTAGCTTTGATTTAGAATCCATTTTAGAAAGATGCAAGGCTTCACAATGCAAGGCAGGGCTGATGATAAGTGGGTGAGAAATATTCTTGATAAAGGTAGGACCTTACTTCCTAAGATTCTTTCATTGTTTGAATATGTGATTGCAACTACCACTAATGTTATGATGAACACAGATGAAATCAAAAAATAGCAAGAGCATTGTGATCAAATGTTTCCACTAGTAACTGTTATCCAAAATGTGCCCCAGCTCATTTTTTGTGGCTAACTCCTTGTGTTCTTGCCTCTCTTGTGCCTCAGTCCACATTTTTTTATTTTAAGGCACTCAAGGCTTTCTAGAAATGGCACCATCAGATAGAGCTCTCTCCCAGCTTTCCAGAAAGGTAAAGTTTGCCTCCTAACTCCTTATATTTTTCAAGTTATGGCTCGGCGGAGTTTTTGTGGAAAATTTTCCCATTTGAGGCCCGCAGCCAATAGGAAGCTGCCACGTGGCATTCGACCAGTGGAGTGTGGGGAATTTTTAAAAATTTTTTCCAAAGACAAAAAAGAGTTAAAATTTGAAATTTTTTCCTGCCGATCCGTTTTTGGGCCGTTTTTGCCCTAAATATTCAAATGATCATATATTTTGATCCAGAGCTCAGACTTTCATGTTCTTTATATTATTAGAAAACTGTTAAAATTCTCTACATGATTCCATGGTCAATTTCTAATTTTTAGTTTAGTTTTGGAGAGAGAAAATTCAAAAACGGTTCTGGTACATGTCCATGGCCAGAAATGACATTTCAACAACCAAATTTAATACAGAATGGGTCGCATTCTTCTCCAATATGGTAAAAAATGATAGGGTATGGGTTTGTAAGGTCCTCCATACTGTTTTAATGCATTTTCCATCAATGAAGAATGGGCTCCCATGTTTTTTACGTTTTCTCTCTCCTGGGCTCGACCCATGCATTGTAAAAGCCAGATTTGGCTCATTTCTTGATGGTTGAACACTTTTTGGCATTGCAAACTTCTTCTTTCACCTCCAGAAAGTGATAGTTGTAAGAATCTGACCTTTTTCACAGTTTATAACATGTTTATTACCTCTTTGATGGTGGAATGCAAGAGATTTTTACATGGAATTGACAGTGCAAACTCTATGAATGCTTTTCAGTCCTTTGTTTGTATTGTTACTTTTACTTCATTTTAAGACCTCTAATTACATCTATCAACTTGTGTATGTTTTCCCTTGTTGCATTTCATGAATTTTTGTCTATTTACATGGCAAAAAAATGTTTCACCACTCCTTTTGGTGCATCACCATCTTTAGTTTAGTTTCATTTTTACATTTTTATCCCTGTCTCCTTGCAATCTAGGGTAGAATTAGGATTAAAACCTCTATAGTTGTGCAAAATATAGACCTAAATCAGAGGAGTTTAAGGAACCAGCCTCTATTCTGGAGATTCCTCTCTCATTTTCACGAGTCCCACACTTGGAGAGAGGTTTCCATGTTGTGCAATCACATTGGATGCTCTAAACATCATTTAGAACCTTGATTTGCATCCAGGGGTGTTGCTGATTTGCAACAACAGTTTTGGCATGCTCGGTGAGACCTTAGAGGTCTCATTTTTATTGTAGCAAAGTTGATGTGCATCTGCTGTAATTTTCTTGCTTGAAAAGAGCTATAATTTGCATATCTGGTGACTCTAAAGGGGAAGAATCAACTGGTTTCAGTAGTGCAGGCCTGAAAACTCATGAGAAGAATCACTACAAGGTCAAGAGCTGGAGAAGAAGAGGTGCTGTTTGAATATCTGCAGTTATCTCCAAGAGTAAGGCAAAGTGGAAGAAGGATTCAAAGGTCTCCATCTCCACCAAACAGAACTCTCTCAACTCCTCCACCTGGTAGGCCTTTCATTCAGTCAACAAGGGTTTTAAGACCAATTAGAATGGCACAAAACAACCCCTATGTCAACTTCACAGGAAGCAACCCACTTGCCCTCAATGCACAACATCTAATTCTAATTGCAGCCTTGAAGAACATTCCATACTTCACTGGAGAAAATCAGACTACTCCAGGGTGATCATGTTAAGGATATTGCTAACCTTTGTGCAATTCATGAAATCAATGAGATGCAAGTGGCTGTCAAGTTGCTGGCATCTTCATTCAAGGGGAAAGCATTGCAATGGTTTAGAAGCCTTGGAGCTGGTTCTATCACAAATTAGAATCAGCTGTGTATAGCACTTCATGAGCAATTTGGAGAGAAGGGAGACAACTTGTCTCTTTTGGAGCAGCTGACAACCATCAAGAGAGCTCCCAATGAACAGCTAACCGATTTCAACTTCAGATTTCAAAAGACTTGGGAGAGAATTCCAGTGGCAGTTAGGCCAACAGCAGAAGGTGCTTTTCTCTATTATCTCAAAGCTCTAAATTCTGATATTTCTATGTTGATTCAGTCCATAGAGAGGGCATAATTATCCCTATGGCTTATAGCATTGCCATTAGGGCTGAAAATTGTTTGATCCAAGCTGGCAAACTAGCCCCTAGACCTCCCATGCCATTGTTTCCAAGTTTAGAGAGTCCAAATACCAATCAAGCACCTAATTTGGCTCCTTCTCCCACTCCTAGAAATCAAAGTTCAAATGAAGCTTCTACTTCATCTCCAAGTGCCCCAAATGAGCTTCAAGAAGTCATGAAGCAACTGCAAAACCTAGGCAATGAGCTGGTTACTCTTAAGAGGCAACAAGCCCAAGGTTTTTAGACCTTCTTACCAGCCCCAAGCTCAGCCTAACAGACAACCATACCAACCACAAAGGCCACCTAATCCAGCTGCAAATATGAATCAAGCAAGGCCTCCTGCCAATAGACCATTTCAGCCCTACAATCCAAATGCCATATCTGCCCTCTAAGGTATTGGTGCCAACACAAAACAAACGTTGCTCAAGAGTATGATTGGTGTTTTCCATGCAATGAACCTCATAACCAATCTATGTGCTTCAATGGTGCTTTAAATCAAGCATTAATGGTGAAAACTACTGGTGTGGAGGGTGAAGGTAGTCAAGGGAAACAACCAACAACAAGAAACATGTGCAACAACAATCAGCCCCAAATGACACCACATTGGTACACTGGCAAGCAGAATATTTCTGTGGCATGAATCAAGAAGTTTCTCAAGGTGTTGTAGCCAACACAAGGTCAAAAAGAAGGAATTTGGGTGAAGAATGGCCATTAGCTCCAACCAATCCACAACCTTCCATGGCTCCACAAATGGTTGGCAAGCAAAATCCAATTTCAAATGCATAAGGGCAGCCAAGGAACAGCTCCTAGACCAACTCAAATACCAGTTATTGCTGCCCCACGTGCAAGGAGTGAATGTACAAGCAAAGGGACAGCAAAGAGATCCTTCATCACCATTCAATATCATTGATCAGATGAAGAAGACAAATGTTAATATATCAATGTGGGAATCCCTATCTATCCCAGGTCAAAGAGACTTGTTACAAGCTACCATGAAGGATTGGCCAACTTCGAATCAACAAGTTCAGATGTAAGAGAAAGTGCTCACAAATGCTGCCCAGCCTGAGGGAAATCATGGAGGACAGCAAGGTAAAATGTTGAAGCCCCCTCCTTTCTATGTTTCATTAATCATTGGAAATCAGTTAGTGCACAATTGCATGATAGATTCCAGGGAAAGTAGCTCAGTGATGCCTAAACAAATAGCTGATCAGCTAGGGCTCCAGTATGAAACCATATCCAAAGGGGTAGTGCAGCTAGATGGGACAGTAGTAACAACAGTTGGGGTGATTAGAAACTTGAGTCTTACCTTACATGCATGTCCAAATGTTGTTGTTTTACAAGATGTATCAGTCATAGACCTTCCACCACTCTTTTCCCTATGCTTGTCAAGGGACTTCACAGCCAAGATTGGGGGATATTTTTCTGGTAATTAGTCACACATGCTGTTCAGAATGAGGTATGGAACTCAGGCTACAATCAGGTCTGAACCTATTGCAAACTTCCACATTGAGCCTTACACTCCAAGTTAGATCAACGCCAATTGTTCAACATTTGATCAAGAAGACCACTCAAGCACCAATGAAGCTGACACCAAGGTTGGAAGCATCCTGGATCTAACTCTTGATGAATGGGCAAACAAGGTACATGTTTTTGATCCTTATCAAGAAGTGGGAAGAATCTGAGCTAGGGGTCTATTGCAGTACACGAAGAAAATCAGTCTATTCCTAGCATCACCAAGCCAAACCATGAAGATGACAATGAGGGGTATGGCAGCTGTTTTTTGATGGATCAAGGAGTAGACAAGGTGCAGGAGGTGGAGCCATGCTTGTTTCACCTCAAGGAGTAAGAGTACTATTCAGCTTTTAGATTTCAGTTTGCATGCTCCAATAACACTGCTGAATATGAAGCCTTGGTGCAAGGGATGCATTGGGAAATCAAGAAGAAAATAAAGAACTTGCAAGTCTTTGGTGATAGTGAATTGATTGTAAATCAGGTCAAGGGACAACATGCTACCAAGAATGATCTACTCAGGTGCTACAAGAACAGGGTGTGGGACCTCATGGAAGATTTTGAGGGTTTTGGCATCAAATCCATTCCTATGAAAGAGAATCAAGTTGCTGGCAGGCTTGCAGCAATAGGGGTAGCCTTTGACATTGTGGAAAGCAATCAAAAAGATAAGGTACAACCAAACATCCACATGATTGTGAGGCCTTCAGTACCAGATAACAATGTCAGTTGGCAAGTGTTTGAGAATGACCAACAAATCATCCATTTCTTGCAAGAAGAAGCTGAGTTCTCAGCTAAGAATCAAGAAAAGTTAGAACAGCAGTATGGTGACCAGGTGGTACAACTGAGAACTAACAAGCTGCCCAAGGGACTTATCACTTTGGAGTCCATTTTTAATCCCAATGATCAGTTTAGAAAGAAGAAAGCAAACATTCAGGTCAAGAGAGAGGATTCAGTATCCATCTTGGTAGAAGAGAACAAACCATTGCAAATTGGAAAGATGATAACTGAACAAAAAATGTATGAATTCATGCAGTTGTGTCAAGAATTCCTATATGTGTTTGCTTGGAGCTATGAAGATTTGAAAGGTTTCAATCCCAACTTAGCTCAGCATACCATTGAATTGGATCCAAATACTAAGCTTGTTAGGCAGAAACAAAGACCAGTCAATCCACACATGGAGCCTCTCATGAGGAAAGAATTGGACAAGTTGATTGAGTCAAGAATCATATTCCCAATCAAGCATTCTAGTTGGGTTGCCAACTTGGTTCCAGTCAGAAAGAAGAGTGGAGAGATCAGATTGTGTGTTAATTTCAGAGACTTAAATAGAGCATCTCTCAAGGACCATTACCCACTCCCTTCCATGGAGCAAATCTTGCAAGTTGTGGCTGGCTCCGAGAGGTTTTCACTACTTGATGGCTACTCAGGCTACAATCAGATTATGGTGAAGGAGGAAGACCAGTTCAAGACAACCTTCACAACCAAATGGGGATCTTTTGCATACAGGAAAATGCCATTTGGGCTGTCCAACGCTAGTGCTACCTTCCAAAGGGCAATGGACATGGCGTTCAAAGCTTTGATTAACAACGTGGTGCTGATTTACCTTGATGATATCACTATTTTTTTTCTAAAAATGCAGCAGACCACCTCTCTCATTTGAGACAAGTTTTCACAAGGTGCAGGAGGTTTGGAGTGTCTTTAAATCCTAGAAAGTGTATCTTTCTTACACATGAAGGAAAGCTCCTTGGCCATATTGTCTCCAAAGAAAGATTAGCAATTGATCCAGAGAGGGTTGAAGCCATAAGAGCACTACCATTGCCGAGCCACAAGAAAGCCCTTCAGAGTTTCTTGGGGAGGATAAACTTTGTTCAGAGGTTTGTCCCAGATTTTGTAGCCCTTGTCAAGCCCATCACCAAAATGTTAAAGAAGAGTATGGCTTTCAAGTCGACAGCAGAAGGCAAGGAGAGTTTTGAAGCAATCAAAGAAGCCATTTCTCAAGCACCAACTCTCACCAACCCGGACTTCTCCAAGGATTTCATCCTCTATGCATTTGGAGGTAATGACACCATTTCTGCCATTTTGGTACAACAGAACAAGGATAATGATGAGTAGCCAATTGCCTTCTCCAGCCAGAGCCTAGATGACTATGAGGTGAAGTACTCTTTTATTGAGAAACATGTGCTGGCAGTAATCAGAAGCTTGAAGAAATTCAAGCATTTAGTCTTGAACAACAAGGTCCAGTTGATGGTCTCACATGATGGGTTAAAGACTTCCTCCTCAACAAATATTTGAATGAGAAAAGGGCAGGTTGGATCACCCGTGTCATGGAGTATGACATTGAGATCAAGATCACCAAGTTGGTAAGAGGGAAAGGATTGTGTGAGCAACTAGTTTTGGGGAAGCAAAAAGAAGTATGCAATGAAGAAGAGGCTGTTTTGACAGTCCAGGACAGCCATGAGCCAAGTGGCAATCAAGAAGAAGACAATGCTGCCCCCACTCCTTGCTGGACCTGTCGACACTAAAATTTTCCTCCGTAATTTCTATTTCATTAATGTATATATTAGGAATAGGATGTTGTTAAGTATAATTAGTAGTAGCGTCCGATAGAAGATAACGACGCTGCCAGTACGATGCTGCCAATAATGTATAGTATGGTAACAGTAAAAGTACAATAGGAATGTTGTGGTAAAAAGTAAATATTTGTCGTAAGTGGTCCGGTAATGTTAAAATGTCAAAGTTTGGGTAAGTAGAGAAGTAGGGTCTACATGATTAGGAATTAGAAATATTATATTGGTAATAAGGACAAGGAGTGTGGTCATAAATATTTTGTGTATTTTATTTGTAAAAAGTCTAAAAATGTGGAACCCATGTAAAATGATAAGGTTTATCTTATCTTAAAAGATAAGCTTACATGTACAGATAAGAGTTAAGGTATGGAATATGATTCGTCAGAGTGGATTTCTTATCCTATCTTAGAGATAAGATGGATAATCCTGGAAGTTCCATAAATAGAGAGGCCACCCCCCTCATTTAGCATAGAAGGAAGTAGTGAGAAATATTGTAGGAAGTGTGCAAAGGAAGCCATTAGTTTAAAGGTGTGTTGAAGAAACCATTAAGAGGTGTAATTGTAAAGTTTCTCTCATAGTCTTGGTGAAAGGCAAGTGAAGTCAATAACACTTGAAGTACCTTATGGGTGAGATTGTAACAATTTCATGTTAATATTATAATTTACTTTGATATTTCAGATTTGTCATCATTCCGTCTTATCATAGTCGATGGTATTCTTGTGTTACGTTTGTTGCTTTGTTTCTAGCCGCCAAATTAAAGGCTGTGCATTAGTAAATAATCATAGCACGAGGAGTTCCCGGTGAAGAATTCTCACAGTGCCAGATTGGTGATGACATTTTGGTTCCGTTGTCGAGACCATTCCTAGTTGGTGGATTTTCTGGAGAGATATTCCCACTTAGTCAAAATCAATTGGAGGGTAACCTTATTTTTACTGTGCATAGTAGTTACCATGGTAAAATCATTTTTACTGTGAATAGTAGTTACCATGGTAAAGTCATTTTTGTTGTGAATAGTATTTATCATAGTAAAGTCACTTTTTACCGTGAATAGTATTTAGCGCAGTAACTTCACTTTTTACTGTGAATAGTGTTTACCACAGTAAAGTTAGTTTTTACCGCAATAAGTTAAGTTTTACCATAGTTACCGTGGTCATTTCTATTTTACTATAGAAAGGTGTAAAGTCACTTTCTATTACAGTGATTCCAATTATTTGTGCACATAAGTCTTGTTGATTGTACTTGTGGGTTGGTATTTCACGGTGGTTACTTTTGAAAATGGGAAAGATTCCTATTTTTTCAGCTCAATCTAATGAAGATGCTTATTCTTTCATTCAAGAGTTTAAACGATCTTGTATTTGTAATGGCCTCATAAGAAGGGAACAATAGACTAAATTTTTTCCTACCTTTTTGGATAGTTCAGCACTTAGGTGGTTTGAAACACTAGGTGATAATGTGAAAAATTCATAGGATTTATTAACTAAAAGTTTTCTTGAAGAATTTGGTGAACAATAGAAATATGCAGATCTCATGATGGATATCACAAAGCTATCCCAAGGAGAGAAGGAGAAGATAAGGGATTATCATGCTCATGTTCTAGAGCTAAAGAGGAAGCTCGATGCCTAGATTCGGAAGGAAAGATTAGCGGATGGGTTGATGAACGGTGTGGATAATCTCCTATGTAAGCACTTCATTCTTGGGATGAAACCAGAGATCAGACAACGAGTGAAGTATGACCACCCAGCTACCATTGAACAAGCAAATGAGATTGCAAAAAGGTAAGAAGAAAGCATGGAAGAGGAGCCCAAAGAAATTGTTGTTAAAGTAGAGCCTACACCAGTACCTTTGGTCCAGAATCAACAACCACTCCTGGTGAGCACAAATATTTCTTTTCTCCTATACATCTCTGAGTATGAAGATCTGCTAAAAAAGATGGGTCAGTTAAGTATTATCTTTCTTCAAGGAAAAGAATTTAGTTCTCAGGGAGGAGATAGAGGTCCAAAAAGAAATATTTCTGAAGTTGTATGTTATGGTTGTTATAAAAAGGGTCATTATAAGTATAATTGTCCAGATAGAGCTTCTACATCTGGTAAAGGAGATAATGATAAAGGAAAAGCACCTGTGAATTCTTTTGATGTAGTAGATAAGAGCAGAAATAATGAAGTAGATGTGTTTGTAACAAAAAGAAAAAGATAATCAAGATGGAAATGATCCTAAGAAGATGAAAGGAGAAACTAGTAAGAAACATAGGAGAAGAAAGTTGGGTGTGCAGGATTTTCTGATTTCACAGGGGCAAGGACCATACTCCATCTTGGAAGATCTGTCCAAATGGCCTGCAAATATTACATATGGTCAACTCTTGGCTATGTCTTCTGAGAAGAGGCGGGAGTTGCGAAGTGGACTCAATACTCGACGAAGGAAGGAGGTTGAGGTCCCTGTTTTTGAGGCAGAGGCGGATCCCTATGCTCCACAAGCTGAGGTATTATGTAATGGTATTTCAATTCATGATGTCTTAATTGATGGAGGTGTTGCAGTTAATGTAATGACCGAGTCTGTAATGAATATGTTGGGTTTAAAAATTGATCACCCTTCAACACTTATGTTAAGTTCATTAAATAAATGAAAAACTAAACCAGAAGGTGTAGTTTCAAATGTGGCAATATCTTTTATGGGTGTTATATATGTGGTAGACTTTCAGGTGATGAAAAATGGTACTGTTGTGTACCCAATGCTGCTGGGAAGACCATGGCTAAGGAGAGTTCATGCAAGAAACTACTGGAATAAAGGCTTCATGACACTTGGACGTGGTAGAGAGAGGGTGAAGATAAATGTGATCCCTCGACATCATAAGGCATAATTGTGGATTCAAGTGATAAACTGATGATTGGACATCCTCTTATTACTCTAGTACCAATGAAGTAGACACTGAAGATGAAGAAAGTGAGGTTGATGTTTCAGTCATGGATATCCTTCCAGTCACACCAACTCATGACCCCATAAAATTATCTGAAGAAGAAGTTGATGATCGTCTCCAACAAATAAAGATTGTTGATGTTGTGATGGAGAGTGAGAAGGAATCCTACCTCCAGCTCTTTCGAAGGTACATACACATATTCACTTTTGATTACAAGGAACTCTGTCAAGTAAGTTGGGTAGAACATTCTATTGAGCTGGTAGATGGTGCTAAGCCCATAAAGTAAATGCCATATAGAATGAATCCTAATTTTTCCAAGACTGTAAAAGAAGAAATAGATAAGTTGCTTGATGCAGGATTCATATTTGCTGTGGAGAATTCAGAATGGGTTTCTCCCATTGTGATCTCAATAAAAAAGAATGGGAAGCTACACATTTGTTTTGATTACAGGAAGCTCAATAAGGCAACAAAGAAGGATCATTACTCTCTTCCATTTTCAGATCAGATCTTAGACGAAGTAGCTTGCCAGGAGTGCTATAGTTTTGCTGATGGATATAGCGGCTACAACCAAATTCGTATAGTAGAGAAAGATTAGCCGAATACCACGTTCACCACTCCTTGGGGAACGTTTGCTTATAGAGTTATGCCTTTTGGGTTGTGTAATGCTCCGGCAACATTCCAGCGTTTGATGAATAGGGTGTTCGAACCCTACATTGGGACCTTCATCAGAGTATTTCTAGATGATTTTACATCTATGGGAGCAAGTTGGACCACCTGCACCAAATGGAGACAACATTTTAAAGGTTAGATGAAGCACAAGCCTCACTAAACCCTACAAAGTGTGTCTTTGAATGTTCTAAAGGTGTTTTGTTATGGCATGTTGTATCCAGAGATGGTATTGGTACTGATCCTGATAAAGTTTCAAAAATCAAAGATTTACCATTTACTATGAATAGAAGTAAGTTGAGATCATTTTTAGGCCATGTGGGTTACTATAGAAGGTTCATCAAGAATTTCTCAAAGATTGCATAGCCACTAACCCAGTTCTTGAAGAAGGATGTTACTTATGAACTAGGAAATAAGGCACATGAAGCTTTTGGACAACTGAAGGAGGCCCTAATGTCTTCACCTTTTTTAAAGAATCCAGATGGGAACAAGCCATTCATTGTGTACACTGATGCCTCAGATGCAGCACTAGGAAGTACTTTGAGCCAAAAGGATGAAAATGGGAATGAACATCCAATTTACTTTGCGAGCAGACAAATGAGCAGTGCTGAGGTAAACTATATTGTAACTGAAAAAGAGGCTCTAGCTATCATTTTTGCTGTAAAGAAGTTTAGAAATTATTTGCTAGGGTAAAAATTTATAGTTGTAACAGATCATCAGGATCTAAAATATATTGTCAATAAACCTAACCCATCAGGGAGGATAGCAAGATGGATAATTTTGATACAAGAATTTGAATTTGATATTATAGATAGGCCAGGAAAGAAGCATGTCAATGCAGGTGCACTCTCTCGAGCCTATGATGGTTTAGGATCATCTTGTGATGATGATGATTTCCCCGATGCAGCATTGTTATCCCTTGACACAATCCCTAGTGAATACACATATATTTGGAATTATTTGAATGAATTCAAGTTTCCTGATGGTGCTAATGCAAAGACTAAGAGAAAGATTACTCAAGCTAGTCGTCCATATTCTATTCTGCATGGAGTATTATTTCGAATAGGACCTGATGGATAGTATAAGAGGGCAGTTGGACGTAATCAAGGGAAGAAACTGCTAGAAGAATTCCACAATGGTACATGTGGAGGGCACTTCTCTGGACAACTTACAGCAAGAAGGATCTTGGATGCAAGTTATCACTGACCCACTCTTTTTAAAGATTGTTATAATTATTGTAAGACATGTGATATTTGTCAAACACATGGTAACCATAAGTCTTCATCATCAGCTCCATTATGTCCTATTCTTCCACTTGGTCCCTTTGAAAAGTGGGAATAGACATTGTAGGTCCACTTCCAAACTCACCTCACGCCAAAATAAGTATATTGTAGTTGCCACATATTTAACCAAGTGAGTTGAAGCTAGGCCATTGAAAACAACTTCCATGGATGAGGTGGCAAGGTTCATATATGAACGCATTGTCACCAGATTTGGTTGTCCATTAGAAATTGTAAGAGATCAAGGAAGCCACTTCATTAATGAGGTGGTAGAAGCCCTAGTCAATAAGTTTTCTATTAAGCACAGGAAGGAAACAACATACAAGCCAAACACAAATGGATAGGTGGAACGAACAAATTTTGTGTTGTGTCAAATTCTAGAAAAAGATGCATCCTTGCAGGTACATAAATGAGATAAAAGGATTCATGTAGCATTGTGGGCATATAGGGCAACATCAAAGTTAGCAACAGGATACTCCCCATTTCAGTTGGCCTATGACATTGATCCAGTTCTTCCTATTGAGTTTGATATTCCCACTGTGAGAGTTATGAAAAATGAAAGGATGGATGAAAGTGATTCAATAAAAGAAAGGTTGGTACATCTTTATTTGCTGGAGGAAATGAGAGAAATAGCAAAGGATACAAGCCATAAGAAGAAAATGAAGCAGAAGGAATACTTTGATCAAAAGCTCTGGTGGTCTCCATTTCATGTGAATGACTTGGTTCTAGTATATAATTCCAGATACAAAAAAAAGAAGACAGAGAAAATTTCTTCCAAAATGGATGGGGCCCTACAAAATAGTAGCTGTGCATGAAAATGGTACGTACCGACTGGAGGAATTAGATGGCACTCCCATTACGAAATGGGTCAACCATGACAAGTTGAAGATTTTCCAAGCACGAGAATAGTCTACTCCGAGGATGGAGTAGAAGCTAGGAAGGGGGAAGATGTCGATACTAAAATTTTCCTCCGTAATTTCTATTTCATTAATGTATGTATTAGGAATAGGATGTTGTTAAGCATAATTAGTAGTAGCATCCGATAGAGGATAACGGCGCTGCTAGTACGATGCCGCCAATAATGTATAGTACGGTAACAGTCAAAGTACAATAGGGATGTTGTGGTAAAAAGTAAATATTTGTCGTAAGTGGTCCGGTAATGTTAAAATGTCAAAGTTTAGGTAAGTAGAGAAGTAAGGTCTACATGATTAGAAATTAGAAATATTATATTGGTAATAAGGACAAGGAGTGAGGTCATAAATATTTTGTGTATTTTATTTGTAAAAAGTCTAAAAATGTGGAACCCATGTAAAATGATAAGGTTTATCTTATCTTAAAAGATAAGCTTATATGTACAGATAAGAGTTAAGGTGTGGAATATGATTCGTCAGAGTAGATTTCTTATCCTATCTTAGAGATAAGATAGATAAGTTTGGAAGTTCTATAAATAGAGAGGCCACCCCCCTCATTTAGTATAGAAGGAAGTAGTGAGAAATATTGTAGGAAGTGTGCAAAGGAAGCCATCAGTTTAAAGGTGTGTTGAAGAAGCCATTAAGAGGTGTAATTGTAAAGTTTCTCCCATAGTTTTTGGTGAAAGGCAAGTGAAGTCAATAACACTTGAAGTACCTCATGGGTGAGATTGTAACAATTTCATGTTAATATTATAATTTACTTTGATATTTCAGATTTGTCATCATTTCGTCTTATCATAGTCGATGGTATTCTTGTGTTACGTTTTTTGCTTTGTTTCCAGATTACATCCACCAAACTAAAGGCTGTGCATTAGTAAATAATCATAGCACGAGGAGTTCCCGACGAAGAATTCTCATAGTGTCGGATTAGTGATGACAGACCCAAGGTATAATACACTTCCTAAGCACAGGCCTATGCCCCCGCAGATGAACAAGACCCAAAGAAGACACTTCAGATTACAGACTGTCCCATATGCCATTGTTGATGGAGTTTTGTTTAAGAAAGATGTGAATGGAGTGCTGCTTAGATGCATTAGCACAAATCAGATTCATAGGGTGTTGGAAGAGTTCTATGGTGGACCAGCTGGTGGTCATTTTGCACCAAGAGTGACAGCTCTAAAAATCATGAAGGCTGGTTATTATTAGCCTAAAATTTTCAGTGATTGCTATGCATGGATTAAGAGGTGTAAGAATTGTGCATTCTTCACAGGAAAAGAGATACGTGCTGCCCTTCCATTGCATCCAATCTCAGTTGACCAGCCATTCATGCAATGGGGTTTGGACTTCATTGGAGTCATTAATCCCAATTCAAGTCAAGGGCACAAATGGATTTTGACAGCCACAGACTACTTCACCAAATGGACTGAAGCAGTAGCACTCAAAGAAGCAAATGAGTCTAGCATCTTAGACTTTTATGAGGGGATAATGACCAAATTTGGTATACCTGCTACAATAATCTCAGATAATGCATTGGCATTCATTGGATCCAAGGTGACTGAGTGGGCTGTCAAGAACGAGATCTACCTAAGCAATTCATCAAACTATTACCCTCAAGGTAATGGCCAGGCCGAGTCTACAAACAAGAACTTGTTGAGGATCATTAGGAGGACTCTTGATGAGAATCAGAGGTCTTGGCATACCAAACTGAAATCAGCCTTATGGGATGATATGATAACTCCCAAGAGATCCACAGGTAACTCTCCATTCAAACTTGTCTATGGAAGAGAGGCAACCTTGCCCATGCCACTTGAGTTGTCAAGATTGGAACTCATGAAGCAATTAAAGTTGCTAGAGTTTGAGCCATGGAGGTGAGATATGCAGAGTTGATGGAGCTGTAGGAGGTCAAAAATTAGGCATCCCAAGCAATGGAAAAGGATCAAGGTTTGATAAAAAAAACCTTTAATAGGAAGGCCAAGGATAGATCTTTTCAGGTTGGAGATCTAGTGTTGAAATGGGATGTGGATAGAGCAAAACCAGGAAGGCATTAAAAATTTGATGCCATTTGGAGTGGCCCATACATGGTCACGAAGTGCAAGAACAACAATGCTTTCCAATTGGCCTCATTGGATGGTGAAGAACTGCAGATTCCAGTCAATGGAATCTATCTCAAGCGTTGCTTCTAGAGGGAAATTTACCACCTTGTAAATATTAGATTAGATTTTCATTCCTCCAAGTGCTTTGCACATTGTTTCGCTGTAGGTTAGTTTTGCTTTCCCTAAGTGCTTTGGCACAGCTTGTTGTCCTTGAAGATGTTTTGCAGTCCTTGCTTCCATCATGTGATATTCCATCTTTCTCCTTGCACATTCTAAGTCAGTTGGGGTTCTAAACAGAATATTTGATGGCTCCATGCCCAATGGACTGCTTCAGGCTACTGGTACTTTCATCTGGCAGGCAGATGACCCTTGTTATCCAAAATGTGCCCCAGCTCATTTTTTGTGGCTAACTCCTTATGTTCTTGCTTCTCTTGTGTCTTAGTCCACATTTTTTATTTTAAGGCACTCAAGGCTTTCTAGAAATGACACCATCAGATAGAGCTCTCTCTCAGCTTTCCAGAAAGGTAAAGTTTGCCTCCTAACTCCTTATATTTTTCAAGTTATGGCTCGGCGGAGTTTTTGTGGAAAATTTTCCCATTTGAGGCCCGCAACCAATAGGAAGCTGCCACGTGGCATCCAATCAGTAGAGCATGGGGAATTTTTAAAAAAAATTCCAAAGACAAAAAAGAGGTAAAATTTGAATTTTTTTTCCCACCGATCCGTTTTTGGGCCGTTTTTGCCCTAAATTTTCAAACGATCATATCTTTTGATCCAGAGCTCAAATTTTCACGTTCTTTATATCATTGGAAAGATGTTAAAATTCTCTACATGATTCCATGGTCAATTTCTAATTTTGGTTTAGTTTGGAGAGATAAAATTCAAAAACGGTTCTGGTACGTGTCCATGGCCAGAAATGACATTTCAACAACCAAATTTAATACAGAATGGGTCGCATTCTTCTCCAATATGGTAAAAAATGACAGGGTATGGGTTTGTAAGGTCCTCCATGTTGTTTTAATGCATTTTCCATCAATGAGGAATGGGCTCCCACGTTTTTTACATTTTCTCTCTTCTGGGCTCGACCCATGCATTGTAAAAGCCAGATTTGGCTCATTTCTTGATGGTTGAACACTTTTTGGCATTGCAAACTTCTTCTTTCACCTCGAGCAAGTGATAGTTGTAAAAATCAGACCTTTTTCACAATTTGTAACAGGTTTATACCTCTTTGATGGTGGAATGCAAGAGATTTTTACATGGAATTGACAGTGTAAACTTTGTGAATGCTTTCAGTCCTTTGTTTGTATTGTTTTACTTCATTTTAAGACCTCTAATTACATCTATCAGCTTGTGTATGTTTTCCCTTGTTGCATTTCATAAATTTGTGTCTATTTACATGGCAAAAAATGTTTCACCTCTCCTTTTGGTGCATCACCATCTTTAGTTTAGTTTCATTTTTACATTTTGATCCCTGTCTCCTTGCAATCTAGGGAAGAATTAGGATTAGAACCTCTGTAGTTGTGTAAAATATAGACCTAAATTAGAGGAGTTTGAGGAACCAGCCTCTATTCTGGAGATTCCTCTCTCATTTTCACAAGTCCCACACTTGGAGAGAGGTTTCCATGTTGTGCAATCACACTGGATGCTCTAAATATCATTTAGAACCTTGATTTTCATCCAGGGGTGCTGCTGATTTGCAACAACAGTAACTAAAATGGGTAAAATCAACTCTTATCTATTAGTGGGAAGAAATGTGTTCAACTCCGCATCTAAATACATGTCTCAAATTTGGGAAATAATTCTTATTGATTGATATGAAATGATAAGTATTTCTCTCAATGAGTTAGAATCATACGATGAGTGCACTTCAAAGATGCAGGAATAAAAACTTGTGGTACGTACAATGAATGAGAACACTTTGATGAATGATCTTGTGAAAAAAATTGAATAGATGGTGTAGACACCTAAAATCTGCTTACGTAACCTTTAATGCTAAGATTGCACTAATTATCATCTTTATCGACATCTCCGGAATAATTAGCACTTTTTGCTAATTAACTAACATTCCTCTTCATATTCATTAATTAACAACCTTTCGTTAATTAATTAGCCTTCTTATCATTAAAGATGTCAATTAATGACCTGTCATTAATTACTATCCACTTCTACTTGGGTTAGTTAATTATTATTAATTAATTACACTCACAACGCTAAATCAATAAATTACTATTTATTGGATCAAATTCCTCTCTTACATCCTGCAAATCAAACTAATTTTCTTCTAATTAGCTTCTATAAGCTTACATCTACCTATTAATTAATCACCTTTTATTAATTAAAACATTCCCCAACTCCCATGACTTACTAATGACAAATTAAACTCTTCTAAATCAAGATTACCTTTTATAAAGCAACCTTATCTATTCCTAATATTGTTTTACCTTTATCCCACATTCATCAATTTGTTAGCCTTACCTCTTCATGCAATCTATATAAAGAACCCTCATTACCTTTCTTCTTGCACCATGCTTTGAATAGTGCAAACTATAAGAATTTTGATCTTGAATCATTCTATATTGTTGGAAATAGTTTCTCCATCTTGCATCCTTTCACTCAAAATTGAGTAATATGGGAAGATCCAAAATGGCCTTGTAGCCATTCTTGGTGAAGATCTTACTATCAATCCTTAAGATCAAGCAATAATCCACTTTGATTGCTTATGTTTTTCATAGGTTCATAGTTTAAGTTAACAATCATAGAGAGTATGAAATAACTTCGCATGTAGTTTCATTTATGCATTGAAAAAACATTTCCTTTAAGTTTTTATCTTGATGGTTCATTGTTTAATTAACATTTACTTTTGAAGCTATGCAGATATTAGTTTCAATTTATAGCTTAGTTAATAAAACATGTGCACATTTGGCATACCCGGTGAGATTTACTCCATTGTCATTTGCACTTAATTTTAAGTTTTTCTAGTTAAGTTTCATTTTTTGTTACTAACCCTCTTTTACACATGTTCATCTAACTTATTTTTCTTGACTTGTTTTGTTGAGTTTGTATGCATTGAGTCTTTCTTGTAGGTATAAAAGAGGTGAAGTGCTCTAAAAAATTAGAATTGATGGGAAAATTTTAAGATTTTTTCATGTTTTTATTTTTAGAGCTTACTTTTTCAACATTCTATATGCTAGTTTAATTAATTTCTTGAAAATATTAAATTCTTGAGCATGTAGGTTAGTGTTTGATAGTGTTGAGTCTTCTATTTACATATTAATATGGTGGGTTGCTATCAAAATTAAATCTTGATTAGAAAATTTTAAGATTTTATCATGTTTTTATTTTTAGAGCTTACTTTTTCATCATTCTACATGCTAGTTTTACCAATTTCTTGAAAATCTAAAATTCTTGAGCATGTATATTAATGTTTGATAGCGTTGAGTATTCTATTCATATATTAATGTGATGGGTTGTCAAAATTGAATCTTGGTTGGAAAATTTTGACCATTTTGTAGATTAAGGGACTTTTTTATTTACATTTTTTGAGTGCATGTCAAGTGCATACCCGTGGACATAAGAGCATATGTGTAACCCATCTTCCGAAGGCCATAAATTTTTCTCATGAACTTGAAATAAATATATATTTTTGTGTTGGAAAGATATTGAAATTAACTATGCAATGAAAACATAAATTTGAGATTTATACTTATAGAAATTGTAAGTTTTTATTTTATTTTAAAACTATTTATTTTCTAACATGTCAAATATTTTGATGAATGTTTTATTTCCATGCTTTACTTGATTGAAACCAAAGCGTGTGTATGCTCTTCTCTTGCACCTTTTAGTGATCTTGAGAATCAAAAAAACTTTGATCTCTATGTTTTTAACATTGAGATTAAACTTAGAAATTTGATTATTTATTTTTCTTAAGGGAATGAACCTTTTATAAAACATTTTTCAATAGTTGTTTGATTTGAAGTTTTCCATTTATATAGTTAGGCTAAAGTTTGTGTATGCTCTTCTCTCGTACCTTAGGGTGATTTTGAGAATCAAAAACAAATTTAATCTTCATTTTATAATATTTGATAAATTGAAAACTTCATCTTTTGGTTTAACGGAATGAATATTTATCAAAATTTTTGTATGGTTCATTGATTGCAAAGTTTTTCTTTAATTTTTAGTTAGATTATTTGTTGTGTATGCTCTTCTCTTGCTTCCTTGGATGATCTTGAGAATCAAAAGCAAACCTTAATCCTCTTTTAAATAATATGATTTTCTTGGAGAACTACTAATGCTTGAGTGCAAGACCTAAAAACGCTTGTCAACGAAAGGAGTTTGAAAAAAAATTAAAATACTAATACAATTTTCACATAGGTTGCAAAAAAGTGTTCAAGCAAACCACATACAATTTTTTTAAAAAACACACCATAATCAACACACTGTATTTGTAGGTTCGGATAAGGGTACGTCCTGTCCGCTTAAAACTAGGACATAACCCCTTGGCATAAGCCTTAAGCTACAAAAATGGGGGTGATCCTAGGAACCCCAACGTAGTCCACACAAGAGGGAACCTTGTGGATGAAATGGGAAGTTCTTTGCATAACCTACTTGACTAGTACTACCATTTGTGAGATTTAGCGTCATAAATCGTCTATATGACGACCCCAGTGAGAGTACACAATGGATGCATTTATTGTCCACTGTGCTTGAAGGGGGTAAAGTAAAGTTGAGATACTCCCAAATTAGTCAATGTGACTTTTTGGGTAAATTGAGATTGTTTAAGATGGTCTTGGTGACACCTAGTTGAGTGAACCACCCAGGAAGCTATCTTTGACCAGGAGCCCACTTGGACTACATCAAAGTCAATTTTGAGTTAAGAGCTATTGTTCAACATGAAACATGTGAAGCGTTACTTTTTCTTAGTTTTTCACTTTCCCTAAGATGAGGTGAAACTCTGCTGAAGTGAGGACAACATTTTTAAACCCCAATTGATCTACTTCCTTCACTTTCTTTTGACACTTTGTTGATCAAAAGAAGGTTAAATGTCTAAAGTATGTGGAGACATTTTTATATCATTGATAGCCTTTTTGATCTTGATACCCAAGTCAGGATCATCATTGTAGTTAGGCTTGGTTCATCACTTTTATTCTCCTTTGAACGATTATCTTGTTTATATCGTGACACTACAATTTTGGTATTTACATCTTGTTTCTTGTAAAATTGGCCTAAATATCTATATTGTAAGGTTACGATGTATACACTTTAACAATTCCTAGGTATACTATCACTTTAGCTTGATTTTAATTGTTACCTCGATTCTGAAGAGTGTTAAGCGTTACCACTTGTGTGTGTTATATCAATATCATCTTGATATCAATACCTTACTTTGTCGTAAATTTTGGTTAACATATCTTGGTGGAATTATTGTGTCACTCACAATCGTAACTGACACCCTTTGGAATATAGGTCTTGATTGAATTTGGGCTTGCTTCTAGTATACTTTGTTTGGAGGTCGTGTTAACTTCTTGTTATTACTTACGTCTTGTTCATTCCTTTGAACTCAACATAAGTAGGGACATTTTGTTAATCATCATACGACACCAACTACCTTTCTAAAAATAAATTTAGGAATTTTCTCATTTGATTGATTGGTCCTAGAAAGAACGTTTTGTGATTATGCCTTATTTTTCATTTGTGACATTCATTTAGGACAATCACTTTGATCCATTGATTTCATTATTCTTTGGTCATTAATTTGGCTATTTTTTGAACTTGCGTGATTGTTCCTTGTGTTTATCCATCTTATAAACTCATTTCTAGGGCAATCATTTGATTCTTTGATCCTCTTGATATTCTTGTTTTTGCCTAAGTTCATGATAATTTTTTAACACATCTTTCAAACCGTGGAAAAAATATTTCCTATCAAGCAACTTTTGCATCAATCAAACATAGGAAATATTTCCTTTGTATCCTTTATGTTGCTAAAATTTTGATCAATCCTTTAAAATTTACGCCTCTAAACCTTATTGGATTATCAATCTTGAGTCATTACGATGTATGTTTTCCTTAGCTTCCCTTTTTGAAAATCACACAAGCATCCCCATCTTTACGAAATGTCTAGTTGATTGTCGTTATGTTGCCCAAATCAACATGAAACCTTCTTCACTTTGAAGAAGTTTAACCATACAATCTAGGTGTAGGCATTTGAACCCAACACACGCTAATAATGAATGATTATCGCAAGGTCCCTTATACATACGAAAACAAGGAATCAAATTTTCAGCATTCACATCAAAAGATGCCCATCATGACCAAATCTCATTTGGTTCTTCGTGCTGGAGCACCCATTCGAGTAACCCATTCCTCACCTTCATCTCATAGTCGGTGGTATGGTTTGGACACTTCTGATCCAAATTATTATTTGTGTTCCTCCCACTCTTCTTCTGATTCTAATCCAAACATTTTCTCTTATTATGAGGATTCCAATCCAAATATTTCCTCTGACTCTTCTGATGATTCGGATCCAAACTAATATTCAGATTCATCTTATTCGACTCCTAGGTCACGGTCCTCCCCTTCTTCGCATGACCCCTTTTATCAATCACCTTAACGATGTCTTCTTCCTTTGAAGATACACATGACTCCAAATCCCTCCAATCAAACATCTAATACAATTATTGAATCAAGATCCTCTCTTTCTTTGTAGGACCCTTGTTATTATTCATCCAATGTGATTCTTGAATCATGGTCCTCCCCTTCTTCACAGGACCTTCTTCATCAATCACCCCCACAAAGTATTCCTTCTTTGAAGATTCGTGTGACTCAAAGTCCTTCTAGTCAAATGTTTGAATTGACTCATGCGTCAAAATCTAAAGACTTTGGAATTAATCCTTCTAGTTTACAAATGATATACCATCATATAGGTAGGTCCACACCACCTTCTTCTACTCCTGAGACATCTAGCTCCACATCTTCTTCGTTCCTCACGTCATCTTCTTCTATCAATCATCATCAATTTTTTTCTAAGTCTTCCACACCAATTGAATCTCTTTATTCCAATCAACCCCTGGTGATCAATCAATAACTCATACTCAATTGACCTCTATTTCAGAATTAAGAAACAATCAGGGCATTCATAGGGGCACATGAATATATGCCTTTAGCAGATAATGAACAAGGATTCTCTTTAGTCTTCGATGCACCTGCATATTATGAGGAAAATGTTGATTCCTTTTATCAGGAAATAGAGGAAGAGCCTCAAATCATGTAACTTGATCCACCTGTTATTCTTCCATATTCACATTCTTCATTATGTGATGAAACTCCTTGGTCTTGCATTGATCCATGGCCTATATTCTCATCACCCAATCACTCTTTGTCTATCATAATTCCTCAATCACAATCTCTTAAGGAGTCAACACCAAGTATCCCTTCATCTTCGTCTAGGTGTGGATCACTTTCTAGTAGTCCTCCCTCTTCTATTTGTGGGACATTTTTAGGTAGTCCACTATCTTCTATTCTTGGGGCATGTCCCACTAGCCCCTTATCTTCTATGTATGGATCACCCCCGGGTAGTCCATAATCTTCTATTCTTGGGTCACATCCTAGTAGCCCATTATCTTATATCTATGGGTCATGTCCTAGTAGCCCTTCTTCTTCTATTCTTGGGCCACATCCTAGTAGCCTTTTTGTTTTCTATCTATGGGTCACCTCTTGGTAGCCCATCTTCTTAAATCCTTAGATCTGTATCCTTTTCATCCATCACATTATTCTTCTACCAAATATTGTGGCAAGCCTAGTGTCATTCCTCTCATCAATTCTAAACTGTCCACGTTATTTTCTCACTTCTCGGGATCAGACAAGTCAAGCATTAACTTATAAGAAATCCAGACAAGTTCTTTAACCAAACTAAGACCAAAACACTGAAGAGCTCCATAGATCCCAACAACTCAAATGATCATAAAATCCGAAATCAAACGTGATTCTAGAATGCATACCAATGTACCCTTCAAGTATGGCGCAAAGTGAAGAAACGAATGGATAGGGAACTCAAACTCCCACATATGAAACCCATGTTTCAAAAAAAATCACAGTCATTTGTTAAATGTGAGCTCACCATGATCATTGAGATTGGGGATAATATCACTCTTGATAAAAAAATGCACTTAGTCTCCCTTTTCAAGGAAGTCACACACATCGTTGCTGGATCCTATCATGTAGATTAACATTGCTAGTCCCAACTTTCAAAAAATGACGAAAATCATAAAATGGTTCAAAAATAACAAAAATCATAAAACAGTTCAAAAATAAAAAAAATCATAAAACAGTTCAAAAATAACAAAAATCATAAAATAGTTCAAAAATAAAAAAATCATAAAACAGTTCAAAAATATATAAAAAAGGAGAAGACATTAAAACATTACAAAAACAAAATCAAAGGTATAAAGATCAAACATTGTAATAAAGTATTACATATGCATAGATGTTCTTTCCTCCCTTTCTTTCATATTCCTCTGCAAGTCATCCACCACTTTCATCCCTTTGATGTTATTTTGGTTAGCTTATTCACACACATTTTATGACATTTATCTCTATGGTATCTGATTGACCTTGGTCTTTCATAACCTTGGTGAATTAAAGAATGATTGACCTCTTAGAGATCCTAGCACAATTCTCTTCTAATAAATTTGTTGTGAAGAACTTTTGGGTGTATTTGTTGACATTATCCAATGTTGTCGTCAAAATCACTTTCACATCCTTCCATCAAGCTATCAGTGGTTCTTAACCCCTTGTTAAACAAGAAAGCTGAAATAAGTTTTCAGAAATTAAAATAATCAAAATCAATCAATCATAAAGAAAAAGCTAAAAGAAAAAGGAAATTGATATATAACTCTGTCTTGGGGTATTTCCAATAATCTCTACCGGGGCTTTGGACACCTGACTGGCAGTAGAGCAATGTTGTGATTAGAATAAAATGCATCTCCATCGGGGCTATGGATGCTTGGCTGGCAGCGAAGCAATGTACGAACTCTCCTTCCACAATCCATTCACACATCGCCTTTTAAACTAAATCATTCCCACACATTGGTTAGTGTCTTCACTTATTGTCTATCTAACTCTTTCCTTCAAGAGGTAATTCATTTCTATGTGCACACACATGATCTTGATGAGTAAACAGGATTAGTATGTTACCAAGTGTTACTTTTTGGATGTTGTTCAAATCTTGCTTTAGCGCATGTCTTGTCTCATGATTTTTTCCTTGGGCTAATCACTTTTTCATCAACCGCCTTCTAAATATTTTCATAGCATCCTCTTTTCTTCAGAAATTGTTTAGAACATCCATGTGTATTAGATTGTCCTCTTTACCATGTTTGCAGGCACCTTTGTCCCATTTTAATAAGATCAATCACCCACTTTATTTCTCTCATGTGTTTCTTGGCCAACTTATGTTTGAAGAGTATCCTTGCTCTTTCATGATTGAACCTATTTTATATTTGCCTTGATCCCCCTTCTACGTGTGAATAGTTTTGTCTTTGAATACTCCCACCTAATCACTGGGGCATGTTGCATCTTCACTTTCTCACACGCATGACATTCTTCCCTTGGGCATCCTATCTATCGTTTGAGGGCATCCACGCTTCTTTGTCTATCCTGTACATAGTTTCAGAAAAACTTATAGAAAATCATAAAAACATTCAAATATGTTTCTTAGAAAATTAAAAAATAATAAAAATCATCCTACAAAATGTTGCTCTTTGGTTCTCACTTGTTCTTGTGCATGAATCACGGATCATCTCTGATCTACCTTCATTAACAAAGTTGGTTTGCTTATTATGTTTGTACTCTAGGGACACCATGAGTTGCTTGGTATTATTTCATAGTACATTTCTTTTCATAGGACATAAATGTCCTCTGTTATTCCCCTTGCATGTATCCTTACTTGGGGTGCAATTCTTAACCCTTGTTGTTAATTCGCAAAGGTCAGAATCAAAGCTTGATAGCAAAAATATTGTATTATGTTTCTCTGTCAGGTTATCTTGTTTACTTTCTTGTATTGCATTACATTATGTATGTTGCAAGGAGTTAGACATCTTTTACTTTCTCGTATTGCATTGCATTTTGTATGTTGCATGGAGTTGGTGTTTTTCAGCTATGGGAATTTTTTCTTATGATGGATTTTCATGTCATACTACACTTCTGTTCATTCTTTTTAATAAGGACCGATGACGTCGATCATAAGCAAAATGATGAAATAAAGTTAGTTTTTACATTGGCAAGATGATAGCTATATCCATCTCTTTTCATCTTCATTTTTCTTCCATATCATTCTCATTCTATCAACACTTTTCTTCAAAAGCAACTTGGGGCAATAGGGATGAATTCTTCTACTTCTTCTATTATGTTCTTTCATCTTTTCGATCGTCAATCACCCTCTTTCATCACCCCATCAACACTTGAGGGGGCTTCTTTCATTCTATTAATTTTTTCTTCTATCTGATTCAAAACCATTATTTTTTTGTACTTGTCTAATATCTTTGAAGTGGTGTCACTTATGCCACCCCAAAGAGGGGAAAATGTAGACACCTAAAATCTTCTTACGCAACCTTTAATGCTAAGATTGCACTAATTATCCTCTTTCTCGTCATTTCCATAATAATTAGCACTTTTCTACTGAATTAGCTAACATTCCTCTTCATATTCATTAATTAACAACATTTCGTTAATTAATTAGCCTTCCTATCATGAAAGATGTCAATTAATGACCTGTCGTTAATTAATATCCACTTCTACTTGGGTTAATTAATTATTATTAATTAATTACACTCGCAACTCTAAGTCAATAAATTACTATTTATTGGATCAAATTACTCTCTTACATCCTGCAAATCATGCTAATTTTCCTATAATTAGCTTCTATAAGCTTACATATACCTATTAATTAATGACCTTTGATTAATTAAAACATCCCCCAACTCTCATGACTTACTAATGACAAATTAAACTCTTCTAAATCAAGATTACATTTTATAAAGCAACCTTATCCATTCCTAATCTTGTTTTACCTTTATGCCACATTCATCAATTTGCTATCCTTGCCTCTTCAGGAAAGCTATATAAGGAACCCTACTTCTTACCTTTCTTCTTGCACCATGCTTTGAATAGTGAAAGATTATAAGCATTTTTTGATCTTGAGCCATTCTCCATTGTTGGAAATAGCTTCTCCATCTAGCATCCTTTCACTCACAATTAAGTAATATGGGAAGATCCAAAAGGGCCTTGTAGCCATTTTTGGTGAGATTCCATTCTCAATCCTTGAGATCAAGCAATAATCCACTTTGATTGGTTATGTTCTTCATAGGTTCATAATTTAAGTTAATAATCATAGATAGTAGGAAATAGCTTAGCATGTATTTTCATTTATGCATTGAAGAAGCATTTCCTTTAAGATATTATCTTGATGGTTCATTGTTTAATTAGTATTTTATTTTGAAGCTATGTAGATATTGGTTTCAATTTATAGCTTAGTTAATAAAACATGAGCACAACTGGTTAAGAAAGAGTCCGATGATCCATTTTCCTTTAATGAAGAAACACTAGAATCTCTTATAGAGATCAGAGCTAGTATATCTAACACTGTGAAGGAACATCAAGCATGGTTCACAAAATACAAAAAATTTAATCCCACTTTTGAGAATTGGCTCAAGAAACTAAGTTTTGTATACATTCCCCAAGTAGATAATGTTGTGCTCGCAGTGGTTCAATTTAGTAATGAGTTAAAATGGATCAATATATTTTCAAAAGTACTTTCCAAGAGTCCATCACCAAGTGAATCTCCATCGAAAAGTGCATCATCTTCTTTTGAGTAGTTATCTCTCTTGTTCTCTCTTTCCCACCCCCTTCCTCTCTTCCTTCATGTTCTATTCCTTTGTTGGGGGGTTTATTTTTTACTTTTGTATTATTCATTAAAATGTGATCTGTAGTTATACTTTGTAATCAGTTTCCTCCAATTCATAAAAAAGGACTCAATTTCTTTCCTTGGAATACAAAAGGTCACGTGTTGTAAAGGTTAGTGAAAATTCATGTGGGGGGGTATGACTCCCTCATTTCAAAGAGTTGTTAATTTTAAGATTTCATGAGTAGATAGCTAGTACTATAAAGAACAAGAAAATATAGCATTTCCTTTACTCCCTTTTCACATTTTCCCCCTCTCTCTTTCTTTTGCAGCTTTGTGAACATGTCGATATTTCATAACCAAGAAGATTGTAAAAACTTTTGATGAATGAATGAATGAAATTTTATGTTCATGATTCATGTTGTATTGCCATAACTAGAAAAGTTGTTTTTCCTCTAATTGTGTGTTGATAAACTCTAGTTAATACTTGTAAAAATCTACTTGATCCTATTTGTAGGATTGACCCCCTCTCTCTAAATTATCACTCCTAATACCTCAACTTCCTTGCAAATTCTTCCCTTACACAAGGTGCAAGCATTTTCTGCAGGTTCAACGGAGTGTGCATGTTGGATCCCTGACCTATTAGCCAACTATAGAGTTTGTTTTATTCACATAAAATAAAGGGATCCTCCCATTTTCCAAGCAGGAGGGTCATAGTCCTAGATCATTGGTTAAAATCAACTAATTTGTCCTAGTGAAAAACTATTTCACCAACAACTTAAAATGTAGAATAATATACCCCTTTATCAAAACATTTTGAGAGGGATATTGCAAAAAAAAACCACAAATAATTGGATATGATTGAATCCAAAATTAGAATAAGTTTGGGGCTTATATTTCCCAACTATTAATGTCAATAGAGATATGGAGGTCACAAAATCCTAACCCTTACAACTTGAAGAGTAAACAACGAGTCTAGGGGTGTAATAAGTCATACACTTGAGGAAAAGTGGAACCACATGGGACCAAAAAATGTAATGCCATAGGATTCTATGTGTCTTTATACCCCAAATTCCTTTTATAAACCACAATGTTGTAGGGGGTGTAGGCTTGTAATTCTTAAACATATTGAATTATAAATGTTTGAAAAAAATGTAAAATGATAAATCTGTAACCTATAATTTCTATATTGATCATGCCCCCTAAATTTTTCTATAAAATGCAGTGAATCTTTGATAAAAACAATTATGCCCCATGCATTGACCATAAATTGTAGTGAATCTTTGGTGTAATTTGTATCCATATAAGTGACTTCTTATTTAAACCACTGTAAAATATATATTTTTAATTTCTAAACACTAATATTTTATATTTTTGAAATTGGGATAGAGATAACCATTGAAGATTATGATTGTAATGTACCACAATTTTTTCTAAGTGCACAATATTATCCCTATGTAGATAATGTTCTTGAACTCCTATGTATAGTCTTGTAGTTTTGTTCCTCTAATGTGTCCCTATTTTTATGTATCTTGTAATATTGTTTATGTTCTTGTTTTGCATTTATATTTTTAAATAACCCCACTAAATTCCCCCTCTTTTTAGGTGAGTGATAGAGCCTATACATCAATTAAAACAAAGGAAATGAAGTGTTTACATGTTAGATACAACAAATAATCATCATTGGAACATAAAGAATGTACTTGCAGATGACAATATCACAAAGCTAACCCAATAATAAAATTCATGATATAAATAATGGAACATAGAGAGTATAAAACATGAAATTTATATAAGAATATAAGATCACACATGAAGTCATATAAAAAGTCATATAGAAATGCCAAATGACCACATACAAGGGATACAAAAGTGTCTCATACACATAATAGGATAATGGTTGTAAACAAAAAGGATACTAAAGTTGTAAGAAAGGGACACAATAGTTTCATAAACACATACAGTGGGACAAGGGTCACACAAAATAAAATAAATAATAAATTGAATTTGAAAATATGATATAGAAAGTATTCAATAGGAACACACCACAAGATATGCTAGTCCTATACAATCCACATGTGTTACTCCTAAATATCTTAATAATAACATATATCACAATGTATATTATGAACATACATAGGATATGTGAAGTATAAATGTAAATATTTGTCTAACAATTAGATCAAATAAACTTAATAGGGTAGAATATCCCCAGAGATGAACAAATCCACTGGGAAAATGGAAAATCCAATAGATGAAATCATATAGAGTCTTCTGTATCCTACATCATTTTCATATACATTGTGAAATGCATATGTGTATAGAAAAAATAATATGTTATCTACCAAATCATCTGACATATAAGATATGTAAAGTGTAAGTTAGTAATTGAAGCTATGCTTGTGTATTGATTTTGCATTTTAGAATTTTGTGCACTTTTGAAATATTTTGATTTTTTTATTATTGCATTATTGAGGATATTTAAAACTATGCTATCAAATGAATATGTTATATGAATGGGCATAAACAAGAACTATGTTTAATCATGGTGATATTCCTAGATTTCATCACGTGATATAATAGTTAAATATCCTAATATGAGTAAATGTATGGAATGGACTATTGGAGGAGGTAGATGCCTTAATGAAACATTGTGTAAAATAAGATATTTCATCACTTTAAGATTAGGCAATAATACAAGTTGATTTGATCATAATGATTGAGGAGAAGCCATTGAATTAGATTTAAATGATATTAATTATGGCTTATGTTGATGAAATGATAGTATATGAATGTGTATCACTTGATGAGGAAGTGTTTAGTTAGTTGGGGTTAGTATAAGACTCTTAATCATTTCCATACATGGAGTATAATTAGTAGTACATATAAGTGATAGACGAGACTTGTAAGGGATTCCTTGAATTTGGAAAAATTCATTACAATATATTCATTTTAAAAAATTATGCACAATAGAAGTGATAACACATGTCCTAAGGATTTGGAGAACCACAGATGGTGTATATATAACACTACCCCTACTTTAAGGGGTAATGTAATACGTCTAAAAATTCCATAAAACATTAAAATTAGGTTGTAAATATTCCTCACTGCATCCTAAAGATTGAATTAATATAATAGTACATACACTATCATAGAAACATTGTAAATAAGAACAATGTGGATGTGTTATTGATTAATATAAGCTTGAATAGATAATGTATTTCTATCTAAAAAATATCCATGTATTCATGTTCATCAAACATGATAGGAGGTTAGGAGGTGGACTAGTGGTGATATTTACAATAAGGGAATCTAAAGGATAACTATAAGAAGTAGGAGGAGGATATCTATTGTACACATGATGAAAATAAGGATTGCCATCACACTTTTTTTCATGGTGAGGTAATAGATCATTGAATATTTTAAGCTTTGCATCACATTGAATGGGCACATAGATTCTTATTGATTGGTTTCAAATTTGATATTTTGAGTATCAATGAGGTCTTATATTGCATGTGTGGTCATAAGAAATTGACTTATAAAATGGCCAATGCATCAATGATAGTCATAATATACATTAGCATCAAATAATTGATATTGAGGATTTCTCACATCAACCTACATAGGTCAATAGAGACATACAAGGTTACACTCAATTATTTTTTAAAGTGTAATGATGAGGCTAAATTATGCCTCATCAATATGCAATGAATGCTCTTATTTTACTTCCCTTTTAATCAAGTTTGTTTTCATTTCATAACTTTTGTTTGATCTAAATATAAGTTTAGGATGTAATTGTCCATATTTAGTTTGATTTAGTTTAGATGTCTAAAAACTCTATAATTCCTAACAAAATGTGTGGAAATTCAGTTTTTGGAATAAACATGTCATATTTGGTCAGATAAGTGAAGTATGAAGTAACCAACACCTTTTTGAGAAAGTTTTCTAAGATATGGCTTAGCTCCGGAACTCCATCACTTAGCTCTGGAACTCCAAAACTTAACTCTAGAACTTTAGTAGTTAGTTCCGGAGCTTCTCCAAAGTTCCAGAATCAATGGGAATCTCCTTATTCTATCAAAATTTGGTTATGGACCAAAGAAGAGGCCTTCCAATCAGAAATAGACAAACAATATTCTAGTTCTTCACACTCCAAAAATACATATGTGAGACTGTCATCACCAATCCAGCACTATGATAATTCTTCACCGAGAACTCCTCATGCTATGATTATTTACTAATGCACAGCCTTTAGTTTGGTAGATGTAATCTGGAAACAAAACAACAACATAACACAAGAATACCATCGACTATGATAAGATGGAATGATGAAAAATCTGAAATATCAAAGTAAATTATAATATTAACATGAAACTGTTACAATCTCACCCATGAGTTACTTCAAGTGTTATTGACTTCACTTGCCTTTCACCAAGATTATGGGAGAAACTTTACAATTACACCTCTTAATGGCTTCTTCAACACACCTTTAAACTGATGGCTTCCTTCGTACACTTCCTACAATATTTCTCACTACTTCCTTCTATGCTAAATGAGGGGGGTGGCCTCTTTATTTATAGAACTTTCAGGCTTATCCATATTATCTCTAAGATAGGATAAGAAATCCAATCTGACGAATCATATTCCATACCTTAACTCTTATCTGTAGCTTATCTTTTAAGATAAGATAAACCTTATCATTTTACATGGGTTCCACATTTTTAGACTTTTTACAAATAAAATATACAAAATATTTATGACCTCACTCCTTGTCCTTATTACCAATATAATATTTCTAATTCCTAATCACGTAGACCCTACTTCTCTAATTACCCAAACTTTGACATTTTAACATTACCGGACCACTTACGACAAATATTTACTTTTTACAACATTCTTATTGTACTTTGACTGTTACCGTACTCCACATTATTGGCGGCACCGTACTAATGGCGCCGTTATCTTCTATCAGATGCTACTACTAATTATACTTAACAACATCATATTCCTAATACATACATTAATGAAATAGAAATTATAGAGGAAAATTTTAGTGTCGACATCTTCCCCCTTCCTAGCTTCTACTCCGTCCTCGGAGTAGACTAGTCTGGTGCTTGGAAAATCTTCAACTTGTCGTGGTTGACCCATTTCGTAATAGGAGTGCCATCCAATTCCTCCATTCGGTACACACCATTTTCATGCATAGCTGCTATTTTGTAGGGCCCCATCCATTTTGGAAGAAATTTTCTCTGTCTTTTTTTTTTGTATCTGGAATCATATACTAGAACCAAGTCATTCACATGAAATGGAGACCACCAGATCTTTTGATCAAAGTATTCCTTCTGCTTCATTTTCTTCTTATGGCTTGTATCGTTTGCTATTTCTCTCATTTCCTCCAACAAATGAAGATGTACCAACCTTTCTTTTACTGAATCACTTTCATCCATCCTTTCATTTTTCATAACTCTCACAGTGGGAATATCAAACTCAATAGGAAGAACTGGATCAATGTCATAGGCCAACTGAAATGGGGAGTATCCTGTTGCTAACTTTGATGTTGCCCTATATGCCGACAATGCTGCATGAATCCTTTTATCCCATTTATGTACCTGCAAGGCTGCATCTTTTGCTAGAATTTGACACAACACAAAATTTGTTTGTTCCACCTGTCCATTTGTGCTTGGCTTGTATGTTGTTGCCTTCCTGTGCTTAATAGAAAACTTATTGACTAGGGCTTCTACCACCTCATTAATGAAGTGGCTTCTTTGATCTATTACAATTTCTAATGGACAACCAAATCTGGTGACAATGCGTTCATACATGAACCTTGCCACTTCATCCATAGAAGTTGTTTTCAATGGCCTAGCTTCAACCCATTTGGTTAAATAATTTGTGGCAACTATAATATACTTATTTTGGTGTGATGTAGTTGGAAGTGGACCTACAATGTCTATTCCCCACTTTTCAAAGGGACCAAGGGGAAGAATATGACATAATAGAGTTGATGAAGTCTTACGGTTACCATGTGTTTGACAAATATCACATGTCTTACAATAATTATAACAATATTTAAAAAGAGTGGGTCAGTGATAACCTGCATCCAAGATCCTTCTTATTGTAAGTTATCCAGATAAGTGCCCTCCACATGTACCATTGTGGAATTCTTCTAGCAATTCCTTCCCTTGATCACGTCCAACTGCCCTCTTGTACTATCCATCAGGTCCTATTCGAAATAATACTCCATGCAGAATAGAATATGGATGACTGGCTTGAGTAATCTTTCTCTTAGTCTTTGCATTGGCACCATCAGGAAACTTGAATTCATTAAGATAATTCCAAATATCTATGTATTCACTAGGGATTGTGTCAAGGGATAACAATGCTACATCGGAGAAATCATCATCATCACAAGATGATCCTAAACCATCATAGGCTCAAAAGAGTGCATCTGCATTGACATGCTTCTTTCCTTGCCTATCTATAATATCAAATTCAAATTCTTGTAGCAAAATTATCCATCTTGCTATCCTCCCTTATGGGTTATGATTATTTACAATATATTTTAGAGCCTGATGATCTGTTACAACTAGAAATTTTTTCCCTAGCAAGTAATTTCTAAACTTCTTTACAGCAAAAATGATAGCCAGAGCCTCTTTTTCAGTTACAGTATAATTTACCTCAACACTGCTCATTTGTTTGCTCCCAAAGTAAATTGGATGTTCATTCCCATTTTCATCATTTTGGCTCAAAGTACTTCCTAGTGCTGCATCTGAGGCATCAGTGTACACAATGAATGGCTTGCTCCAATCTGGATTCTTCAAAACAGGTGAAGACGCCAGGGCTTCCTTCAGTTGTCCAAAAGCTTCATGCGCCTTATTTCCTGGTTCATAAGTAACATCCTTCTTCAAGAACTGGGTTAGTGGCTATGCAATCTTTGAGAAATTCTTGATGAACCTTCTATAGTAACCCACATGGCCTAAAAATGATCTCAACTTACTTCTATTAATAGGAAATGGTAAATCTTTGATTTTTGAAACTTTATCAGGATCGGTACCAATACTATCTCTGGATACAACATGCCCTAACAAAACGCCTTTAGAACATCCAAAGACACACTTTGTAGAGTTTAGTGAGGCTTGTGCTTCATCTAACCTTTGAAATGCTATCTCCATTTGGTGCAGGTGGTCCAACTTGCTCCCATAGATGCAAAAATTATCCAGAAATACTCTGATGAAGGTCCCAATGTAGGGTTCAAACACCTTATTCATCAAACACTGGAATGTTACTGGAGCATTACACAACCCAAAAGGCATAACTCTATAAGCAAACATTCCCCAAGGAGTGGTGAACGTGGTCTTCAGCTGATCTTTCTCTGCTATACGAACTTAGTTGTAGCCGCTATATCCATCAGCAAAACTATAGCACTCCTGGCTAGCTACTTCGTCCAAGATCTGATCTGAAAATGGAAGAGGGTAATGATCCTTCTTTGTTGCCTTATTGAGCTTCCTGTAATCAACAAAAATGCGTAGCTTCCCATTCTTTTTCATTGAGATCACAATGGGAGAAGCCCATTCTGAATTCTCCACAGCAAATATGAATCCTGCATCAAGCAACTTATCTATTTCTTCTTTTACAGTCTTGGAAAAATTAGGATTCATTTTATATGGCATTTACTTTATGGGCTTAGCACCATCTACCAGCTCAATACAATGTTCTACCCAACTTACTTGACGGAGTTCCTTGTAATCAAAAGTGAATATGTGTATGTACCTTCAAAAGAGCTGGAGGTAGGATTCCTTATCACTCTCCATCACAACATCACCAAACTTTATTTGCTGGAGACGATCATCAACTTCTTCTTCAGATAATTTTATGGGGTCATGAGTTGGTGTGACTGGAAGGATATCCATGACTGAAACATCCACCTCGCTTTCTTCATCTTTAGTGTCCACTTCATTGGTACTAGAGTAATTAGAGGATGTCCAATTATTAGTTTCATCACTTGAATCCACAGGTTCTACTTTATGATGTCGAGGGATCACGTTTATCTTCACCCTCTCTCTACCACGTCCAAGTGTCATGAAACCTTCATTCCAGTAGTTTCTTGCATGAACTCTCCTTAGCCATGGTCTTCCCAGTAGCATTGGGTACGCAACAGTACTATTTTTCATCACCTGAAAGTCTACCACACATACAACACCCATAACAGATATTGCCACATTTAAAACTACACCTTTTGGTTTAGTTTTTCCCTTATTTAATGACCTTAACATAAGTGTTGAAGGGCGATCAATTTTTAAACCCAACATATTCATTACAGACTCGGTCATTACATTAACTACAACACCTCCATCAACTAAGACATCATGAATTGAAATACCATTACATAATACCTCAGCTTGTGGAGCATAGGGATCCGCCTCTGCCTCCAAAACAGGGACCTCAACCTCCTTCCTTCGTCGAGCATTGAGTCCACTTCGTAACTCTCGCCTCTTCTCAAAAGACATAGCCAAGAGTTGACCATATGTAATATTTGTAGGCATTTTGGACAGATCTTCCAAGATGGAGTATGGTCCTTGCCCCTGTGAAATCAGAAAATCTTGCACACCCAACTTTCTTCTCCTATGTTTCTTACTAGTTTCTCCTTTCATCTTCTTAGGATCATTTCCATCTTGATTATCTTTTTCTTTCTTTCTTTTTGTTACAAACACATCTACTTCATTATTTCTGCTCTTATCTACTACATAAAAATAATTCATAGGTGCTTTTCCTTTATCATTATCTTCTTTACCAGATGTAGAAGCTCTATCTGGACAATTATACTTATAATGACCCTTTTTATAACAACCATAGCATACAACTTCAGAAATATTTCTTTTTGGACCTCTATCTCCTCCCTGAGAACTAAATTCCTTTCCTTGAAGAAGATTAATAGTTAACTAACCCATCTTTTTGAGCAAATCTTCATACTTAGTAGATGTACTAGGAGAAATATTTGTGCTCACAGGGAGTGGTTGTGGATTCTGGACCAAAGGTGCTGGTGTAGGTTCTACTTTAGCAACAATTTCTTTGGGCTCCTCTTCCATGCTTTCTTCTTGCCTTCTTGCAATCTCCTTTGCTTGTTCAATGGTAGCTGGGCGGTCATACTTCACTCGTTGTTTGATCTCTGGCTTCATCCCAAGAATGAAGTGCTTATAGAGGAGATTATCCACGCCATTCATCAACCCATCCGCTAATCCTTCTTTCCGGATCTGGGCATCGAGCTTCCTCCTTAGCTCTAGAACACGAGCATGATAATCCCTTATCTTCTCCTTCTCTCCTTGGGATAGCTTTGTGATCTCGATCATGAGATCTGCATATTTCTGTTGTTCACTAAATTCTTCAAAAAAACTTTCAGTTAATAAATCCCATGAATTTTTCACATTATCACCTAGTGTTTCAAACCACCTAAGTGCTGAACCATCCAAAAAGGTAGAAAAAAATTCAGTCCATTGTTCCCTTCTTATAAGGCTATTACAAATACAAGATCGCTTAAACTCTTGAATGAAAGAAGAAGCATCTTCATTAGATTGAGCTGAAAAAACAGGAATCTTTCCCATTTTCAAAAGTAACCACCGTGAAATAGCAACCCACAAGTACAATCAACAAGACTTATGTGCACAAATAATTGGAATGACTATATTAAAAAGTGACTTTACACCTTTCTACAATAAAATAGAAATTACCATGGTAAACTATGGTAAAACTTGACTTACTGCGGTAAAAACTGACTTTACTGTGGTAAACACTATTGACAGTAAAAAGTGAAGTTACTGCGGTAAACACTATTCACGGTAAAAAGTGACTTTACTGCGGTAAATACTATTCCCAGCAAAAATGACTTTACCATGGTAACTACTATTCATGGAAAAAATGACTTTACCATGGTAACTACCATGCACAGTAAAAACAAGGTTACCCTCCAATTGATTTTTGACTAAGTGGGAATATCTCTTCAGAAAATCCACCAACGAGGAATGGTCCCGACAACGGAACCAAAATGTCATCACTAATCTAGCACTATGATAATTCTTCACCAGGAACTCCTCGTGCTATGATTATTTACTAATGTACAGCCTTTAGTTTGGTGGATGTAATCTAGAAACAAAACAACAACATAACACAAGAATACCATCGACTATGATAAGATGGAATGATGACAAATCTGAAATATCAAAGTAAATTATAATATTAACATGAAACTGCTACAATCTCACCCATGAGGTACTTCAAGTGTTATTGACTTCACTTGCCTTTCACCAAGACTATGGGAGAAACTTTACAATTACACCTCTTAATGGCTTCTTCAACACACCTTTAAACTGATGGCTTCCTTCGCACACTTCCTACAATATTTCTCACTACTTCCTTCTATGCTAAATGAGGGGGATGTCCTCTCTATTTATAGAACTTCCAGGCTTATCCATCTTATCTCTAAGATAGGATAAGAAATCCACTCTGACGAATCATATTCCATACCTTAACTCTTATCTGTACATGTAAGCTTATCTTTTAAGATAAGATAAACCTTATCATTTTACATGGGTTCCACATGTTTAGACTTTTTACAAATAAAATATACAAAATATTTATGACCTCACTCCTTGTCTTTATTACCAATATAATATTTCTAATTCCTAATCATATAGACCTTACTTCTCTACTTACCCAAACTTTGACATTTTAACATTACCAGACCACTTACGACAAATATTTACTTTTTACCACAACATTCCTATTGTACTTTGACTGTTACCGTACTATACATTATTGGCGGCATCGTACTGGAAGCGCCATTATCTTCTATCGGATGCTACTACTAATTATGCTTAACAACATCCTATTCCCAATACATACATTAATGAAATAGAAATTACAGAGGAAAATTTTAGTGTCGACAAGACCAATAGTTGTATGTCTAACTAGTTTTCTAAATTTCATATATACTTTGGGCAGTATTCGGTTCCACTAGAATCTATAGACAACTATTGAAAACTCATTATTGTAAATTCATCTTCGGATGGGATATATACATACATACATACATACATACATACATATACACACACACACACACAAGGAGATCAAATATCTACAGTTAATTTTTGTAAGACAAAACAATTCAATAATAAGATAGCCATTTAATTTTGAGAGAAACATACTGTGTTAACTCCTAATTCAAGGTGGAGCAAGGACCCACTCCTCCAAGAAAAAAGATCTTTTATTATATTGGTATTTATATTTTCAAGTAATTTGTATAAACCTGTTATTTAGCAGTTCTGTAAGTACTTTTGATTTTTCAATTAAAATCTGTTACATAAGTTATCTATTGTCCCTACAAGTGTTCTAATATATGTTCTTATTTCCTAAACAACATCTTCAAAGTATGTTTATTTCTAGCAGTGTGTTTAATTTTGTAAAGTGTGTTTATTTTTAGTAGTGTGTTCAATTCTGCAAGATTTGTTCATTTCATCAATGTGTGTTTATTTAAGAAATTTTCTTATAGTTTGGCTTTAATAAGGCTTTGGCCAGGAAATCTTACGACACTTAAAAACCCCCCAAAAAATAAAAATAATAAATATCTATAATCAATTACTAGTTCACTGAGATTTCTCTTGTTGCATATATCTTCAGACACACCCATTGTTTGAATATGACATCAACCATAAGTTGATTAAATGAAGGGAATAACGACACCCATCATTTTTGGTGCCATTTTTGGGGATCACTAGTTAGAATTTTCTAATTAGGTGTCAACAAGAAAAACAATCACACATCTAGTAATTGGAAAATCTTCCCTACGTTATCATAAAATTTATGAGCAGACCAAGAGACTCAAATGGTAGATTTATCCCAAAAATATCTCAACAAGAATTATCAGCATTTCCTAATTCAAATAAGGAATTTGAGAAAGAATTAGAAGCACCATTGTCCCATATTAGACAGGAAGCAAAACTTCCACCTTTTAAATTTCTAGATCAATCACCAGAAGGGAGTGGAACTTTTAGGAGAAGGATTATATGCCAAGACCTGTTTAAAGAAAGTTTTGATTCTCAATTAATCAGTCAACCTCCTACCCCTTAATTCTCACCTTCACCAAAGCGGATCAGATACCATGTTGATTGGGAAAAATATCTAGAATATATTGTAGATATGGCTTGAGAAGCTGAAAGAGAACGTGATAAGACTTTTACTTGTCCAATTCAGTTAGAGGATGATGATACACCTATGAAGAATATTTCACATGCACACTTGCCCACATTCAGAGGAATTTCATCTGAGGACCCCAACCAATTCTTGTTTGAATTTAAAGTATTGTGTCAAACCTATGACTACAAAACAGATAATCAAAAACTCAAATTGTTCCCATCTACTCTACAAGATGCAACAATGAGGTTGTTTATGGGGTTAACATTCAATTACATTACCACTTAGGGGCAAATGGAAACTTCCTTCTTAGATAAATATCAGGACTACTGTAGAGGGAGAAACATGAAGTAATAATTTTTTAGGATTAAACAAGAAGATGATGAAAATTTGGAAGATTATTTAGATAGATTCCTCTTTATAGGTAAAAGGTGTGGATTTGTAATTCAATAAGAGCTAAACAAAACTATTTTTCTTAAAGGTTTGGATGATGAATTTAGGGAATCCCTTAATTTAATGGGAGGTTTAAATGTCAATCAATTGAGAATGAATGATATTAAAGACCTTTGTAGAATTTATTCAAGAATAAGGGGTGGACCTAGGAAAGGAAAAATTGTGAAAGGTATGAATCTAGACATGACAAAACTTATGGATGAACTAGAAAATATTAAAACATATATCCTATTTCAAATAACTTCCACAATGGATGGATTGCAAGCCAAAGAAAATTCTAATACTAAACCATTATCTATTTACTGTCCTCGATGTAGAAAGAAGCATGTAATAAGAGATTGTCCTCTGGATAAAACAAAAATATGTCTTATTTTTGAATCTAGGGAACATGAAGTTAATGCTTATTCTATTCTTCCATTCATAAAAAATCAGCTTAAACAAACCAACACTTCATCCACTACAGAAGAAGTAAAATTTTTCCAGAGACAACCTAGTGAGGGGAAGTTCATACCGAGACTCTTTCATAATCCCTGGATGATGTCATGGGTGGCTCAAACAGTACCACAAAATTAGGGACAACCCCCTTGGGCACCTTAACAACATGGAATCCCCAGGATTGGGTAGGACAAGCTTGGTACACTCAAGGACACCAACAACCATGGTTTGGTTAAGGTAACCCTTATGCTTGGTCACAACCTAGGTGGAACCCCAATAACTATGCTCAAGGGAAGACTTATCACAACCAACATCAACAAGCCATAATGGGTTCCCTAGCACAAGGTTCACAAACTGAAAATGTGGTTTAAACACAAATATCAACACAACTAGTGGCTAATCCAAAAAAAAAACAAACAACCCCTGTCTATGGAACAAAGCAAGAAAAACTAGTTGATCTTAATGCCATGGGCTGTAAATATATTCAAACTAGATCTAGAAAAATAGTTAATAGTCCACCTATTATAATTACCAAAATGTCAGATGAAACTGGAACTCCTAGTTCAGTCATTCCTAAGGTTGATGAAAAAGAAAAAGAGAAATAGCCAGATAATAATTCTATAGATTATCCATTTCTAGAAAGGCTTAAGAAAGTTATTGAGACCAAGGAATTTGAACTAGTGTAGGAGTTAAGGAAATTAAATATTGAAATACCAATTTTTGCAAGCAATCAAGGACATTCCTGAATTAAACAAATTAATCAAAATATTATGCTTGAAAAGGCCTGGAAGGAAGAAGCAGTACCCTAGGACTATTAAGGTATATGGGAAACTTTGATTTATTAGCAGGAAAGCTCTTACTTCCCAAATATAGGGATCTTGGAAGCCCTGTTACTTCTATCTCTATAGGGAACAAAAATATACATAATGTTTTGGTTGATTTGGGAGCAGCTATAAATGTGATGACAATAGACACTTTGAAAATTTTATCATTCCCACGTATACAACCTATTAGCACTATATTGTAGATGACATATCAGTCAGTAGTGAAACCAGAGGGGATAATTGAAGATGTGGTAGTCATGGTGGAGTCATTGGAGTATCCAGTGAACTTCCTTATATTATGGCCAAAAGGTAAAACACTTGGTTATCCCATTATTTTGGGTAGACCATGGTTAGCTACAGTTATTTCGTTAATTGATTGCAGATCATGTGATATGACTATCTCCAATGGTAAAAATTCTAAACAAATTTCTCTATATCATTCTGCACAACCTTTTATTGATAATCAAGAACAATTATGGGTTGATGATCCTAATACTAATAAACAAAACTTGTCTTCTTTGGCTATGATAACATTGCAGGATCATGTACGGTAGGTGGAGAATATTATTAATCACCGATTGAATGATCACCAATTATATTTGAAACAATCAGAGATAGTTTTGGAACCTTCGAACTTAGTTCTGGAACCTTCGAACTTAGTTCCGGAACCTTCAGACTTAGTTCTGGAACATTCATACTTATCTCTGGAACCACAACAATTCCATGCAGATGTAAATAATTTCACTCTGGAGGAACGTGATTTCTCTTCGGGAGGGACATAAATAGCTAGGGAATCAATAGCCTGAGTCTCAAAGATATCAGGGAACCGTAAGGAATTTTTGGAAAATATCAGTGATGAGGAGTTTGACCAGCGACAAGATAAGTATCATAACTCTTCTTCTGTCCTTTATCCAATATTCTTTCTCAAGGGAAACTTAGAGAAATTACTGCATATCATATGTTGTTACCTTATTCATGTCCACTAAACACCCTAATGGAACCTTTTCTAAAAATCTTCATCACATACTAGAACCAAACAAATTGAGATTCAACCAGGTAAAATTTTATACATTAATAGCTGGTTGGAAAATGATCAAGAAGCTAAATTGTTTGATGTTCTAAAAGTTCATGCTAGATATTTTTCTTGGGAATATAAAGACATGAAATGAATCCACCTAAGTATTTTCACCCATCACATTTATACTAAAAATGTTAAACCAGTTAGACAATCTCATAGAAGGATCAATACAGCCTTAAGGGACATAGTCAAGTAGGAAATTGAAAATCTATTACAAGTAGGCTTAATCTGCCCCATCTTAGATAGTCAATGGGTCTCTCCTTTTGTAATTATGCCTAAAAATAAGGGAAAATGGAGAATTTGTGTTGATTATAGGGAATTGAACAAAGCTACACTTAGAGATTATTTTCCCTTACCATTCATAGATCAAGTTTTAGAAAACCTCTCAGGTAAACAATACTTTTCCTTCCTGGATGGATTTAGTGGATATAATCAAATCAGGGTGGCTGCTAAGGATTAGGATAAAACTACCTTTAATTTTACATGGGGTACCTTTTCCTATAGGGTTTGCCATTTGGACTATGTAATGCTCTAGCAACCTTCCAAAGGGTTGTACTACCAATTTTTACAGATCTAACTAATGATTGGGTAAGGTTATACATGGATGATTTTACTGTGCATGGAGACACATTGGATAATTCCTTGAAAATTTTGGACAAAGTATTAACAAGATGTGAGAAACATCATTTGTCTCTTATTCATGAGAAATTTTTGATGATGGTTGATGAGGGAATTATACTGGGACACCACATTTAAAAAAGAGGAATTCAAGTTGAACAAGACAAAATCATGATTATTTCAGACTTACATGTTCCTCAAACCCCCACGGATATCAAATCATTCTTAACAAATGCTGGGTACTATAGGCGTTTTATTAAATATTTTAGTCAAATTGTTGCCCCCATGTTTAGTTTTCTTACCAAGGATTGTGAATTTCTTTGGGATGAAAAATGTCAACATGCTTTTGAAGAGATTAAAGAAAAACTAATCACTGCCCCAATATTAAGAGGATCTAATTGGGAGAAATTTTTTGACATCCAAACAGATGCCTCAAATAACTCAATTGGTGTTGTTTTGGGACAGAAACACGAAGAAGGGAAAATGTATGCTATTTACTACCTTATTAAAAATATTACTCCCACTGAAAGAAATTACACCACCACTGAAAAATATTTTCTTGCTGTGATCTATTCAATTAATTAGTTTAGACATTATATTACAGGGTACAAAATATTTGTACATACAAATTACTCAGCAATTAGATACTTAATGAACAAACCAGTGGTTGGAGGTAGGATAATCAAATGGTTATTACTTTTACAAGAATTTAATATTACTATAGTGGATAATCCAAGAAAATCTAATGTGGTAGCTGATTTCTTGTTAATATTAACCACTATAGGGGAACAAGATCCAGTTAAGGACAACTTTCCAAATAAACAATTATTTGCTATTTCAGTCGATACACCATGGTTTACTGATATGGTGAATTATCTTGCAATAAGCAAGTTTCCTCCTTTTACTAAGAAATAAATGAAAAGGTTAATCAAAACCAGTGCACAATTTAAATTGTTAAATGGAATGTTATTTAAATGTGTTCCTGATTTGGTTTTACGTAGGTGTGTGAGAGAGGATGAAATTTTTGACATACTTAGGGCATGTCGTGATGAACCAAGTGGAGGAAAATTTGCAGTCAAAATAACAACCCATAAAATTATTGGCATTGGCTATTATTGGTCATATTTGTATAAATATGTGAAGAAATACATCAAGCAGTGTGATCCTTGTCAAAGGATAGGACAACCAAATTTTACTAATGAAATGCCCCTGAGGCCTCAAGTGGTGATTAAACCATTTCAAAGGTGGGGGATGGATTCGGTTAGCCCTTTTAGTCCTTCTTCACAAGGAAAAGAGCACATTATTATATGTACTAATTATGTAAAAAAATGGGCAGAGGTGCAGACTTTAACAAATGCTAGTGAAGATGCAGTTGTTGATTTTCCTTTAGCACAAAATTATGATGAAGTTTGGTGCACCAAGAAGTATAGTTTCAGACTAAGGCCCACAGTTCATTTCTAATATGATCCAGGCATTCACAATGTACTATTAGATCAATCATAGGAATTCATATCCCTATCACCCACAATCAAATGGATAAGAAGAAGTGACAAATAGGGAATTGGAAAATATTGTCACCAAAACAGTTGACGCAAGTAGAAGAGATTGAGTGAAAATTCTACCTAAGGTTGTCTGGGCTTATAACACAACTTGGAAGACTACAATAGGGTTCTCACCATATGAGTTAGTATATGGGAAGAATCCCTTGTTACCCATTGACTTTGAACTACAAACATTGAGGACAACAACTAAATTGGGTATTGAATTAAATACAACAAAAAAGGAAAGAATTCTACAACTCAATGAATTGGATGAGATAATATCGGAAGCACTTCAACAGACAGAGATAATCCAAGACCAAAGGAAGTAGTGACATGATACACATATCAAGGAACAGAAATTTGAGATAGGATATTGAGCATTACTGTTTGATTCTATGTACCAATAATTCAAAGGCAAGTTGAGAACCAGGTGGTTAGGACCTTATCATATTTAGAAGATATATAACAATGGCTCTATTAAGCTACTTCCCATTAATGGAATTATAAGGACACTTTTGGTCAATGGACATAGGTTAAAACTCTATAAGAAGCCTCCTACCAGGGATGAATTCTTGAAGAAAATTGAAGCAAACAAGAAATTTGATCATATGGAAGAACTTAGTTCTTCCAAAATGATCAAGTAATCAGATGCAATGATCTAAAATAAAGGGAAGAGAATGAAAACCATCAAATGACATTCTCTTCCCTCCAAAAAATAAAAATTAAAAAAAATTAAAAAATAAAATTAAAAAAGGGAAGAGAATGAAAACCAATAAATGAATTTCTCTTCCAAAAAAAAAAATCTCTCAAAAGGCCATTTAAAAACCAAAAATGGTGGTTGGTCTCATCAATAAGTGACTAATTCAAATAAAAGGAACTTCTTTAGAATTCCAACGGTATTTTCTAACTATTTTTCTCTTTCACTTTTTTTAGGAATGATGAGTCATCAAGGTGGATGGATTACATTAGCAAGGATGATAATTATGTCTTGATATTATTAAAGGGTAAATTAAAAGTTTGCATGTGTGATTATACTTGATTTAAGTTGGCGATATAATGAGTCATTTATTGCACATCATGATTAAAGGGGAATAATCATGGAAGTGATTCTAACTTAATAAATGAAAGTGGTAGCATATTAATAATGAAATGTCATTTCAGCGGAATAAAAGAAAATTGGGAATAGTTGTAGATAAATTCAAGGAGGTAACAACGAAGGCATATTTGGAGTTCTGTAGCTAAATCCAATAGTTCTGTAGCTAAATCCAATAGCTCTGCAGCTATCTCCATGAAGAGAAAGGGTTTTAAATAAGAAATAATTTGAATCGTCCTCTTGGCCATGGGTATAAAAAATAAGTTAGATCCAGAAGACGATACACAACTCTTTGTAGATGGAGAAGTAACAACCATTTTTTAACAGGAAGGTTGGTTGGAGTTTCTGAAAAAATTCTCAAAATACAATGATGACTTGGTAAGAGAATTTGTTATGAATTTAGAGAAGTCTAGAACTAAGGTTAAAGGCATTGTAATTCCCTTTACTGTTAATATAATGAGCAATGTATCTGGTGTAACAATTGTAAATTTTCCAAACTCTGTAAGAGGAACCCTGAAAGAATTGGTAGAAACCTTAAGGAAAGAAGGTGAACCTAAACCCCATTACATTTATAATACTAAGAAGGTCATAAAGGGGGTAAAAAGAGCTAGCCTAACTAAACCCTTCGATAGAGTAGCATTCTAGGTAGTAAAGTATGTGACATGCGAGGGAAAATATGGGATTGTTGGAAGGGAAGTCCTTAAAATACTGATATATCTTAGGTATGGGGCAAAAAAGTAGGATTTTATAGTAAACCTTCCTAGTTTTCCTCTTTGATTCCATCCATACAAAGGCTCTGAGATATTCTTGGGGCATAGGGACAATTAGACACCATGGATTAATTCATCTGGTCTGTCAACATCATTTTCTCTCTAAGAAAAATGGGGAAGAAGCATGGGAAAAATTTCTCCACAAATTTAGGAAAACTCTTGATATTATCATAAGGGGAATACCAACCCCTTTCTCTCCTAAAAGTAACTTAGAAATTAATCCCTCGGATGAGAAGAAGAAGGAAATAAGTGGGGTTAAAATGTCAAAGAGGAAGATCAAAGCTGTAAAATCTACCATTTCTTTAAAAGAAACTCCTTCCCCTTTAATAATACCAAAAGAACCAATACATGTCTCTGATAGTGATAGTTCAGCCAAGCTAGACTTTGGAGAAAAAATTAGAAGAGCTTTAAGAGGGAAGTCCACTTCAGAAAATTTTGAAGCTCCTAAAAGGAAAAGATTTCATAAAAATTCTAGGGAAACTCTAGGAAATATTGAAGTACAAGAGGATTTAGAGAAAGAAGTTGTTGATATTCTTGGCAGCATGACAACTTCTCCTCCTCTACAAATTCAAACTGAGGATTTGGAGAGAGAAGTTGAAATAATGGAAGAGAAAGCTTATCAGGAGATGGATGACTCAACAATACTATCACAGGAGGAGGAACAATTTACATCTTGAATATTGAAAGGAAAATTCCCTTTGGTGGAGGAAAAATGTTCATCCCTCGAGGAACTCCCAGAAAAAGAAGAAAAATAACAGTTGAATTAGACTCTTTTCTTTTCTAGGGAAAAACTTATAATTAAGGAAAAAGATGAGGAATTGAGCTTCCTCAAACACAAATTGGAGCATAGAGAAATTCTTATTGAACAATTAAAAACTTAGCTCACAGATAAGAATGAAGAATTGGCATTAGTAAAACAACAAATGGATGAAAAATAAAAAGAATTAAAATTGGCTAATGAACAAATTACTATGACAGAAGTATATTCAGTGGATCAAATTGTAAAAACAAATTTGTGTTACTAGCCACTCAAACAATTATGGGATGATACTTGCAGGAAGCTTAATGAGTTCAAAATATCAAATCAAGAACTAAAAATCCAGTTGGAAGAAGAGAAGAAGGAAATGAAAGAATGGGAAGAAAAATTATATAAGATTGAGGAAGAAAAATTTAAATGTTTGGTGAAAATACAAATGGTTTGTATGATGAGTGAAAAATTACTCACATGTAGAAGACCTTCTCCTGCATACAGTGTTTTTCTAGAAGAACAATTTATCTGATGGAAATTGTTGAGGATTTCATGTGGCCTTCCACATGAATTCAAGGATGAAGAAAAATTCATGGCAGCATATTCCTCAACCAGTCCAGAGTAGAAAAATATTCTTTGTGAATTTTATCTCTGCAACTTTATGTTAGAAAAGAACACAAACTTCATGGTTAATCTATATGTGGGGACAACCAACTTAATGCATTTGTTTCTGTGCTCCAAAATCAGATAGACTGGAAAGAAAGGGATATTGAACACTTGATAAAGACTAGTTCATCTAGCCTATGTATGAGAGCTCATTATGGGAAAACATCTACATTTGTTATAGATTTTAGGTCCCATGCCTTTGACAACTAATTTAAGAAACATTATAGTTCCAGCCTGCAGAAGAATATTGATGCATTTACCTCATATGAAGATATTTTTTTTGAAGAAATTTATGATGGATGCCTAAAGAGATGATAATTCTATACTATAACATTAAGAAGAAGAGAAGTTATATCTCCCACAAATCTAATATGAAGTCCGGAAAGGGCCAGAACTTCATGTATAATCATTCCTCAAATTTGTGAAAAACATAGGGGTATGTGGATGGGTATGAGAATAAGGCCTCCTCTCCTTCTTACACCCATGTCTCCATGGCATAATAGAGAACCTCATGATCCCACTCATTTTGAGGATTGGCAAAAAAAGCTAGAGAAAGGATTAGGATACATCACTTTTGACCATAAGCACTGGGACATTCAGTTTCAACCATTTGACCATAGCAGTCAGTTGGAGTACATAATTAATGATCCCAGTTTTGAAGAATAGAGTTTGTAATATGACTTACAAATAAGTAAGTGTGGGGGATATGATGAGGCTAAAATATGCCTTATCAATGTGCAACGAATGCTCTCATTTTACTTCCCTTTTAATCAAGTTTGTCTGCATTTCATAACTTTTGTTTGATCTACATATAAGTTTAGGATGTAATTGTCCATATTTTTTTATTTAGTTTAGATGTCTAAAAACTCTATAATTCCTGACAAAGTGTGTGGAAATTTAGTTTTTGGATAAACAGGTCATATTTGGTCAGATAAGTGAAGTATGAAGTAACTAACACCTATTTGAGAAAGTTCGCTAAAATGTGGCTTAGCTCCGAACTCCATTACTTAGCTTCAGAACTCCATAACTTAGCTCCGGAACTTTAGCAGTTAGTTCTGGAAGGTTTTCCTTTGGTTGCAAAACTTCTCCAAAGTTCTGGAATCAATGGGAATCTCCTTATTCTATCAAAATTTGGTTATGGAGCAAAGAAGGGGCCTTCCAATCAGAAATAGATCAACAATTTTCTAGTTCTTCACACTCCAAAAATACATATGTGAGACCAAAAATTGTATGCCCAACTAGTTTTCTAAATTTTATATCTACTTTGGGCACTATTTGGTTCCACTAGAATATGTATACAACTATTGAACACACATAATTGTAAATGCATCTTTGCATGGGATATATATACATATACACATATACACGAGGAGATCGAATATCTACAATTAAGTTTTGTAAGACCGAAAAGTTCAATAATAAGATAGCCATTTAATTTTGAGAGAAACATACTGTGTTAACTCTTGATTCAGGGCCCACTCCTCCAAGAAAAAAAATATTTTATTTTATTGGTATTTATATTTTCAAGCAATTTGGATAAACCTGTTATTTAGCAGTTCTGTAAATACTTTCGATTCTTCAATTAAAATTTGTTACATAAGTTATCTATTACCCTGCAGGGGTTCTAGTATATGTTCTTATTTCCTCAACAACATTTTAAACAACATCTTCAAAGTGTGTTTATTTCCAACAGTGTGTTTAATTTTGCAAAGTGTGTTTATTTTCAACAGTGTGTTCAATTCTGCAAGATTTGTTCATTTCAACAATGTGTGTATATTTCAGTAAGTTTCTTATAGTTTAGCTTTAATAAGAATTTGCATAGGAAATCTTATGACACTTTAAAACCCCCCAGAAAATAAAAATAATAAATATCTATAATCAATTACTAGTTCACTGAGATTTCTCTTGTTGCATATAGCTTTAGACACACCCCTGGTTTGAATATGACATCAACCATGAGTTGATTAAATGAAGGGAATAATGACACCCATCATGTAATATGTGGTGATAAAGGTAGCTATGTAAATTTCCATCTGGGAGAAACTTGTAATTATATCTTAGCTACTTGAGATATTGCATTGATAATTACATTTGCTTTAATTTTATTTTCATTAGATTTATCTGTAAAACCTTGTTTGTCTTACAACTTAGTATGGGGTTCATATTTTTCATTGGGTACATATTTGATATTTTTCAAATCTATAAGCTTGATTTATCAATCTTGAGTGTATGCCATAATTCATAAAGTATTGAACATTTGAAAACATATCATATTACTGTAGGAAAGTGTTTACACCATTTTAAAGATTAATAGATTGTTATGGAGTGAAAAACAACTTAAAAGGAATGCAAAGTTTGGTAATCAGAGATATTTTGATTAATTTACGTCCAACACTAACCATATAATATCATAATAATGCATTGGTATTTGTAATCTAGTTTTTACAATATGTTATAATCTTAAAAACACATAAGGAGAGATGTACTTTTCTATACAAATTGGTTATGGAGATATTTGGGTGCATACAACAAATAAAATGGGAGTAATGGATATGTAGATGTTTCATTATGGAATATCTGACCTAAAAATATACTAGTACATAATTGTACAAAACTACCAGGATCATCCATATGGTCCTAGACCAATTATATGGTCTTGGACCTTCCAAGAGTGGAGTTATGCTACTTTTTGTTCCTTTCAATTGTCTAGAAATATGTTTCGTTGTAAAACCTTAAGTGTCTCACAGTCCTGAAACCATTTGAAATCAACTAAATGTAACTCAAACACTAACAATGGGTATAATACCCTTCAATAAGGTTAGTTTTTGGGGACTTGCAATTCCACACTACCTATGTTAGCACTACTATGAAAAGGCATCAAACCACATGTATTTCTCCACTTAGCATGTGATATATAGATGAATGCATCTAGTTGAAAACTTAAATCACTTTTAACATGATTGTGCTCTGAGTAGATCTCTTTGATTTACTTGAAATGAGGGAAGTATAACTCCTTTACCTGGTTAAAGCTTCAAAACTGTAGTAGTGGCTTCCCTAGTAGATGTGCATAATACTTGGGAAATTTTACGTATCATTGGGTGTATTTTGTACTATTGTTTGTAATGAGATCTCATGAGAGAACTAGATTGTTTCCAAGTGTTTAAATGAGGTATTATAAACATGCTTATATATGGCTCCAAAGGAAATTTTTCATATGAAGGATAACTTGAGAAGATGAAAAGACCCAACAAAGATAATGTAATGAGAAATATATTTAGAGGATGACTCAGTCCAAGAACATAATGGTTGGCTAAGACAATATTCCACATCTTGACCTTATTGTATGATTTTGAATAGAGAGATTGTGGATAAAATCTAGAATTCCCATCATGATGGACATAGGTTACACACTAGTTTTATGGGTTTATATTTATAAAGTGTTGAAAAATCAGTTTGTAAGAATAAAAATGTTAGGATATAGATTAAAAAAATGTACTTAGTGGGGATAAGATGTAGGTGTATGTATTAGCCAAGAAGCACAATAAAAAACAATAGTGTCAAAAGATAAATTGCCAAATTTGAGTGTCTACAAAAAGCAAGTAAACTTTGTGTGGATAGATTTTGAAGCTCATTATATACAAGTGTGTTGTTCATCTTAGTAAGATATATATTATATTACAACACTTAGCTGTTAACAATCTCATTAGATTCTTTATTAAGTTTTTACATTCGAGCATATGAGATTTCCTGACAAATATTGACTGAGAGGTGTGATAAGAATTGATTGGGCAATATATTCTAGATCATGAAATATTGAAAAATTAATTAATAGTTTCAATATAAGGTGTAATATTTGATGGTTTGTGTGAACAACCTAGTAAGGAGGGTTTAATTAATCATAGGCATAATCTAGAAATGCTACATGAAAGGAGAAAATATTTTTCTCTGGATCTCCTCTACCTTCGTAAATAGGAAGCTCAGGAATGAAAATAACATAGGGAAAGGGAAAAATCCACATTAGGTGTTAAGGGATTATGGAGTAGACCATGTGAATCCATGTTACAACAATCACTAGAACTACCTTACTCTACTTTTGACATCGTAGCCTATAGATTGGAACAATCTGCATGAGGGAAAGAACATACTATGATGCATTTAAATATCTATGCATGTGCATAAGAGGTAAGGTGAAAGTAGTAGAAGTAACTAGAACAGACATAGGAATTTGTTGACTAACTAGAGGTGGCCCCACGCCAAGGGTATGATAAATTTGGAAGAGAAATTAAAAAATAATAAATACATAATAATAATCCACTGCTTCAATTCAATAAAACAATTCATCTCATTTATTCTAATATGAGATACATTACATTTATATGATCAAATATTTGTAACACAATGTCCTACAACTATACTCTCCTATATACCATTATGAGAGTTATCGCAACTCTTATAATTTCCATTATAAGTATGCACTATCTCACACACATAATGTTTCTAACTACAAGTTCTTAATAACAACTCATTACATTATTCTTCACACATGTAATTATTTTACTAACCAACTCAATTTAATTTGAGTACTAACACAATATTCTTAGCATTCCCCCTAGTTTAAAAACATGATATATCACCTAAAATATCCCTTTTGGGATACCACACAAAAGTACACAAAATATAGATGAATTACAACAAATAGAAAATCTGATTTTTTGCAGTAAATACCCAGCTAGGGCAGTGAACTGATTTTTATTGATATTTTTCACAATACTTGCCCAAAACACATGAAAATTTACATGAATCTTTGTTTAATAATAAAGAGAACTAGAACAATATTTGCGGAATTTTATGAATCATATATGACTTCCATAAAATTACAGGAAACCCTAGACAACTAGAAAACCTCAAAACATTGTATCTTCTTAAATACTTAAGATATTTTTTTGAAATTTTGGAAATAACATCTATTAATAATATGAATGAAATCCCAATTGCCAGAACTAGAAAAATTACTCTGAAAACCTTCCAACAACCACTGTAAAATCCCAAAATGCATCACTCCACCTGGAAAGAGACCAAAAACCCTCCAAAATTCCTCTAGAAAGGGTGCCAAAACATACTCTAATTGCTGTAATAAAACAGATCTGAAAACCCTCTATTTTTTTCCAAAAAATTTCCTCCAAAATCCTTCTCTGAAAACTTTGAAATTGATCTTAGAAAATCAGCCCCGAATTAGTTCCAAATTGACAAGCTATGGTGGATGTTCCACCACCGAAGAATTCTCTGCTAACTAGGAATGGATCTCTCACCACTGAATATAGGGTTCTTATGGGATCCTAGTCCACAAGCTAGAAAAATCAATCAACAATTTCTTAATGGAAATCATAAGTGTGTATGCAAGAATGAGCTCCTTTTCTTCCCAAACCTCCTTTTATAACTTTTCATTACTTTTGTTTCCAAGTTGGGAGCTCCATGTGGGACTAAAAATGACTTAGGTGACCCCATCGAATAAATAGAATAATAAAGCACTTAAGTCACGCCAATGAATAATTATAACATTAAAGTGTTATTAGTCACCCCCCTTAACGATAAAACATAACATTTTCCCCCACCAAGCCACTTAAAACCCATGCCAACACAAAAATATAACAAATAAGCAAGGTGGAATACCCAATAGCGTGTAAAGTTATTTTCCCCTTCGGTATGACCAAGGCTAAGACTAAATTTTAGCCCTTAGGCCCTCTATGAAGGAAAGGGGACATTATAGTTCTCTCTTCCTGAAATTTGATTGTCCCCAAGAAAATTTAATCTAGGATGCTATAAAATATATTCTCCCTCCCAAGTAGCATCCTCAAGTGCCAATCCTCTCCACCACACCAAATATTATGTGATCACCCTACTTCTAAGCCTCCTTTGTCTTACCTCAATAATAGATTTTGGTTCCAAGACCATATTTCCCTCATCATCCAATGGTGAAAACTCTATGGATGGTACAATATGCTGTCCAGGTGCCCTTTTAAGGCACAAAACATGAAATAAATTATGTATCTTACTATGCTCTGGAAGCTCCATCTCATAAGCAACTGCCCCAACTCATCGTGCTACCCTATATAGACCATAGAATTGTGGTTTCAACTTTTTTGCACCCTTTTTCTTCAATGAGGACTGTTTATATGGCTTCAAGCATAGGAATACTAAATCTCCCACCTCAAAATACCTCTCTACCCTGTGTCTATCTGCATATATCTTATGTTGATTTTGTTGCTTCTGAAGGTTTTCTTTAAGAGCTTTCAGAATATCCTGGTTCTTCTGTAACAACCACAAGATTTGGGAGCTTGTCTCTCAGACAATACTAAATATGCAAATGACATAACATCATACCTGTATGAATCTCATAAAGGATTCATGCCAATGCTAATTTGATAGGTGGTATTGTAACAATACTCACACATGTGCAACCACCTAATCCAAGAACATTGTTGACTTCTCACATAGCTACGCAAATAGCCCTCTATCAACTTGTTAACTATCTCCATCTAACCATCAGTCTGTGGATGGTAGCTTGTGTCAGGGGTCAACTTAGTACCTACAAGCCTGAAGATATCCTGCCAAAAAATTTCTCATGAAGACCCTATCCCTATCACTAACAATGTTTTTAGGAAACCCATGAAGCCTAAAAACACCTATATAGAATACCTGAGCCACATATGGTACATCATACCCCTTGGGTAGATAAAATAAATGATCATACTTAGTCAACCGATCAACTACAACATATATGCAATCATTCCCTTGTATTGAGGGGATTCCTATAGTAAAATCCATAGATATGCTTTCCCACTTCTGCTCAGGAATAGGAAGAGGCTGAAGTAATCCTGCTAGAAAAAAATGTTCGTCCTTGGTTTTTTGGAAAACCACACACACTTTGATATGATTAATGACATCATACTTCATCCCCTTCCATTCAAATATCTCTCTAATATACCTGTATGTCTTGAAGTATCTAGGATTCCCTGTTAATGGTGTACCGTGCACTTCTTGAAGGATCTTATCCTTCATCTTGGACCCTGGTAAAAGGAAAATCCTATCCTTGTACTATATGAGATGATCCAAGACTCTGTACCTATCATCTTATATAATATCATCCATGACCTCACACATAAACTAATTTTTGGAATACTCAACAAGTATGTGGGCCTTCTAATATGCTGAAATCTAAGACATAGAACTAAACATAGAGGTAAGGTAACTTCTCTTAGACAAAACATCAAAAACAAAATTATTCTTACCTTTGGTGTACTCTATGTCAAAGTAATAGGTTTGTAACTTGTTCACCCATATCTGCTGGTGATCATTGAGATCCTTTTTCCCTAAGAAGAACCTATAACTATTGTGATCCATACAAACCACAAATTTTCTGCCCACAAGGCACTGTCTGAATTTGGCCAAAGCATGCATGATGGCCAACATCTATTTGTCATAAATTGAGTACCCTTTCTCCACAGGGCTCAATTTTTGACTCCCATAAGCAATGGGGTCCCTATCCTGCATAAGCGCTTATCCAATACCATGTCCTAATGCATCACACTCAAGTAAAAATGGGTGAGAGAAATCTGGCAATGCAAGAACAAGACATGAGCTCATTACCTACTTGAGGTGATCAAAAACTTGTTGTACTGCTTCGAACCAAGAAAAATCCCCCTTCTTAGTCAAATATGTCAATGGAGCAGTCAACCTTGAGAAGTTCTTCAAAAATCTTGATGCAGCCTAGAATTTACCAGATAACACCCTAGACGCACTGGCACATCACTTAGCCTAGAATGAGCGCTCACCCAAAGCCGCAAAGGTACCAGGTCCCTCTTTAGGGTTGCTGTAGCAGGATGTTAACGTGATGAAGGAAGAAACATATAGCTCCATAACTAATCCATCATTCTACAATGCATGTTATATTGAGATCTAGGAAAGAAAAAACTTAAACAATAATCATGATTGAATCAAGAACATGCACTACTCAATTACACACAAGAATGACACTTATATTTAGCCAATATCTTCCATCTATTAATAAACACAAAATCTCCTTACAATAATGGCAATCTATACCGATGTGCGCATGGATCTGATACAGTAATCCAGTCATATGCACATATCTCTTTATGCTTACCTCTTACTCTCTACATATACCTATATATATTAACTACTATGTGATTCACATCATATATATAGGGTGGGGAATTTCCATTCACCGCTTATCTATTCCAAAAATAGGCCACATACTACTAATAGCCACGTGTCATTTACATACATAGCCACATATGCAAGTGTGTTATCTATAGACCTCTTATAGTTAACTAAAGTGACAATCCTATTCTTATCTCATCTCCATGCAAAATTCTTCACTCTGATCCTTTCAAGATAGACAATGTGTGGCGCCCACGTCTCTGCCTTGTTTATGTGCTCTACACGTAATCTTCTAAAAATAGGTCTTTATGCTCAAAATCAGCTAAGTGCATAAAGCTGAACTTTCCATTCACACGCGGATTCTTCTTGTCCCTCTACGCCCTTGATCCTGTCCTTCTCTCCCACGCATAATTCTTGTGTGATCTCTAACAAGTATTCTCTGATCAACATTACCCCACACTAATCTCATTGTCGTCCCAAAAATGGTTATCTCCAAAACTGAAGTAAAGAATGTTGAATGGAAAGAATAAGAAAGAATGTATCTGAATAAAGAATGTTTTATGAGGTAGCCTCCTCTGTATCAGTTTGAAGAATCAACTCTGGATAGTCCTCCTTTATTTCGGTCTCCAAGGCTTTCCACTCAGTGAATGATTTTTCTGCCTGCTCTAGTATGTCCACAATAATAGACTCTAGTTCATCTTGGGTAACTTCATCTTTTTCATTCTACAATACCAACATAATGCTTGACATTGTAGTATGTTTTCCTTCCAACGCATCCATGTTTTGTGCGATGAGTTTCCCAAGCTCATCTAATCTTTCCTTGTGTGGCTCTTGTGTTACGGCTAGGGCCTTGCTCTTTTTATTTACGAGTGTTAACTATTCTGCGTGGCCCAAGGTATCATCCTTCAAAGCCTTTTAGACTACATTATCTTCTTCCAAATTCTTTACCATGATTAGCGCCTTTGGAGTTGTGCATGTATTTAATGCACGATCCACCTTTTTCAATTATTCTTGGAGCGCTTGCAGTAGGCGTATGATGCAATATTTCTTATTACTGCAATCATAGCCCTTTCTACCTCTTCTTTAGGATTATTTTGTTTTGGAATTTTTATTGTGTCCTCTTCTAATACCAAGTCCACCAAATCTCTAACATAATGCATTGCCGAGGGGAATTGATCTGGTACCTTAGATTTCAGATGCAGGAGCGCTTTCATCACATGATCTCCAATGGCCTCTACCATGCCAATTAATGCACTATTATTTTTCTGCTCCAAGTCCTTCTTTAGGGTCAGGTATACTATCATTGCATCCTTCATCTTCAAATCCTCGCGCAGTACTCTAATTGTTGTGGCCTTGTCCATGTTTCTTCTTGTAACCTCAGTAGAAACCTTTACCAGCACATTGCTAACATGTTCATCTGACATAACAGTAGGTTTAACTATTATGTGCCTAGCTTGAGTTGTCTTCTTCATTTGTCGTGACACACATGACTCCTCACATACATCAAAATCAGGCTCATCCATGTGGGTATGCATTGACCATGAGAGTTTCTTTCTAGTGCAATATGTCGCCATATCCCCGTCCATTAATTCCTAGCCAAATAAATCCTTTTGTTCTATAGCACTTTGGAAACGGGCGTGGATGATTTTTCCAGTGTCCTCTACCTAGCCCATAAATGGTGCACTGTGTTCCCCACTCATTCTCTTCGATCTAGGACCCTTGGGAATTGTAGCTTCAAGGTTAGGAGTTTTTCTCATTACACCTTGAGCAGTCACATGCATAGATTCGAAGGTTTCCTTATCTCTTTCTTCTCCATCCTTCATCTCTTCATCTTTTTGCTCTTCCTCGTTCTGTGGCTTGTCTTCTTTCTCATATGGGGTAGGAGATGCACGCTCGCTCTCCCCTGATTCCTCCACTTCTTCATCCAACTTCAACTTTCTTCTCCTCTTTGGCTCAACAGTCTCCTTGTGTGGAGAGAGACGAGGTGGTTTCCTTACCGTTTGTGGGGTTCCACCTTGAGTCCTTGTGCGTTTGAATACTTTGTTAAATGTTTTCTCTCCCTGCTCAACCTCCGTATCTTCCTCTTCATCTTATTCCTGAGGTGGAGTGGTCAGGCACAATGACTCTTCTCTGTCACATGGTTGCTTTCTTCTATGCTCCAAGCCTCCACTATCTTCACGCTCCTCTTCTTCATCCTCTATTTCAAAAGTTTCTGTAGGCCTTTACACCAGTATGTTTTCGATTATGTGCTTACCCTTTGGTGGCCCTGGGAGTGTGAATTCATTATCCACATACTTATTGTTCTCCATCTTGGGCTTTAGCTAAAGATACACTAATGCTGCCCCTATATCTACTACAGCCAAACTTATTGGCTTGATATTCAACACCTCTGAAATGAGCTTCTTGACATAGGCACTTCTTCCTAGATGCACATACTTCTTCCTCAACATGTGGTAGTCACATTCTACCTTATCTGCATTGAATACCAGTTGGTGTGTGTCTATGAATATGTGAACAGATGCTTAGAAATACCTTGCAGTGAATGCATAAAAAAATTTAGACCAAGGGCTCCAGAATCCATCTCTCATTAGGAAGCGCGTGATGCAGAAATGTTGATATACAACAAACTAGACTTGTTTCCCCACTACTGAGGGTAGGTCCTTTAGGATGTGCCACTCTTCTCCAAATGCCACGCGGAGCCTGTCGTACCATTTCTCTGCCCTTTTCTTGATGTCATCTATCATGGACCCTTTACATAGGTACTTCCTGAACCTTTCAGCTGGCAAATTATTCTCCATGGGGTATTCCGATACCTTTTCCTTCAGCCCATTTGGTACTCCAATTTCCATGAATACTAGTGATAATAGAATAGCCCAAATATTATCTTCCCTCCTATGTGCGCTTCCTCAACTATTTGCTCTGTAATGTAGCCTGTAATATTGTAGACTAATCCTTCTGACATCTTGAATGCAACGTGTAACAACATAGTATTTACATGTGACCTCCACTCTTGATTATTCAAGTTTGTAACAGGGTGTGTTGCTTCTTGCACAACCGGATAGTTTTTCAACTTGTGTATATCCATACTGTGCAGACCCTTTAGGTACCCAAACTCCTGTCTGGTCTTTAAGATCGTGGCTTTATCTGTGAGACCATTATTTATATCCTCTCATGTGGCCTTCAAACCTATCACTGTTGAGATAAGCACGGATGAGATTATAACTCTATGTCTTGCAAAGTATAAGAAGACCTCATACACTCTGCTCATGAGCCACTAGTACAAGGGCTCATACTTCCTAAAATATGGAAGCTCATATAATTGGTATACCCCAATTCTCTTTAGAAGCTTCTCGCATGCATCATAATAAACCGGCATGTCATCTTCCATACGTTTTTTCATCCTCGTAGTGAGAAAGGATTCAAGATCCTTCTTGTTCTCTGAGGTCTTGTGATTGTATTCAATTACTTTTCTTTTTCTGATGTTTGAATCCCATTCTTGGCTGATGATGACTCCTTCTAGATATTGAATTTCTTAAAAATTGCTTTCAGGTGCCATCTCTTCCTCCTCGATGATCACCTTATTCTTCTCCTGTTGCATCTCCTTCTTGGGTGCCGTTTTTACCTTGCAATCATCTCCTCTTTAACTCTGAAATTTATGAATCAAACCCTAGCTTGATTTAATCATGTCCTAAGTGGAAACTTCATGCCCTAATTCCTCTTTGTCACCTTGCTTCGCTCAAACCCTTCACCACCGAGGACACAAGCTTCTTTTCACACAGATATGTTTTTCACACTTGATTTCACACCCTTAGCACCTTAACTAGATCACTCGGCTCTTTACACGTAGCTCTTTCCTCAAATACTCTTAGTCATAATGGTAAAAATGAATTTGCATCCCATCCTTATATAGTTTTTCAAATTTTGATGTATTTATTACTCCTTCACCTACTAAATATCCTCTCATTCATTGACCAAATTCATTCGTTCTATGTGGTACATCTTCGTGCCCCAGCTATAATCTTCTAGCACTCCTTCCTACCCTCTGGTCACAGAATTTTCTTTAGCACGCATCCTTGCACCCAAGTACCTCATCACTGTACCTTATCCTAGTAGCTATCATGGCCTATGCTTACATCACGTTATACTTTTCCTTCATTCATATCCATCCTTGGTCACTTTTGAGGAGAAATGTATTTACTTTGGCAAACACCCGTAGTAGACTATTCTTTTCATCTTTCAATTCCCACAATCTTATACCTAGATATCAACAACCACCCCACACTAAAAGGATGTGCAGTCCTTTTCTCATAAACATTCTTCACATAGTAATTAGCTTCATGCACATAAGCACGCTTATTACACAAGATCAACAACTAATTTGACAAAAAAAACGACAATAAAGGAAATACATTAAGGAAAGACATAATTGAAAACCTAATCTAAATGGAAATACTACCTTATTACAAACACCAAGAAGACTTATTTATAGTAGGGCTTCAACCTACTCCCGTTAAAGTAACTGGGTAGCCGTGTTCCATCAAGTGCTTCTAATTGGCAAGCACCTGATTCAAGTATGTAAGTGATGACATATGACCCCAACCAATGTACTTTGAGCTTTCCTAGATGGCACAAGAACTTAGAGTCATAAAGAAGTACCATTTTTCCAATCTCAAACTTCTTATCCCTTATGTTTCTGTCATGACATGCTTTCTACCTTGCCTTTTCTTACTTCTAACTCCATCGTGCTATGGACCATCGCTCATCCAGTTGAATCATCTTCTCAATATGCTCTTCTAAATCCTACTCATCAGCTAGACCTCCAGCGTGCGCAATGCGTAAAGAAGGTAACATAAATTCTATAGGGCGAATAGATTTTGCACCAAACACCAACTGAAATGGTGTGGCTTTGTTCAGTATCTTGTAAGTTGTTCTATATGCCCAAAGAACAGCTGAAAATTTATCATCCCAATCCTTTCTTCCAATATCAAAAAATTTCGTCAATTTCTGGTCCGAAATCTTGTTGAAAGCCTCAACAGTTCCATTTGCCTAAGGATGATAGGGTGTAATCTTATGGTGTGCAACCATAAACTCATCTAATAGGATCTTGATAGTTTCATTCAAAAAGTGTGTACCCCTATCACTTGTCAAGCTTAAAAGACATCCATATCTTCTAAGAATATTCTCCCATAGAAACCTAGCTACTATAGCAACTGTACAATCCTTCATAGGTGTTGCTTCTTCCCACCTCATGAGATAAATTGTACAAGTAATGATATAGCGTAATCCAGTCTTGCGCGTGGCTAGTGAAATAGGTCCTACAAATTTGATGGCCCATTTATCAAATGGTTCGGCACTAGTAATTGGTCTCAAAGGCATCTCATCTCTTTTCCCTGGTTTACCTAGATGCTAACAATGGTCACATGCTTTGCAATATAATTTACACTCTTTATATAGTGTCTCCCACCATAATCCAACAAGTAGGATCTTTCAGGCAGTTGCATCACCTACATAGTGGTCCCCTGCAATACCACCATGGGCTTCTTCCATAATATCCTTGCGCTCATGCTCTAATACAAAATAGCGTGATACTTCATCTCTGCCTAGCTTGTAGAGGTAACCACTGATTAACATAAACAATGTCGCGCGTATAACAAGTTGTTTCTTTTTGAATGCCTTCATTCCTTATGGTGCCACACCAGTCCATAGAAAGATAGCAATGTCTTCTAACTCTGATGGCGCGTGTTGTAACCTATATAACGGTGCATCTGGTATGGTTTCTTACATTTTCTGTGATTCTTCTCCTAAGTTAATTCTAGACAAGTGGTCTAGTCCAGAGTTACTTTTCCCTGGCTTCACCACAACTGTGAAGTCAAACTCTTGAAATAGGAGTACCCATCTACATATGCACCCGTACAAGACGTGTTTTTTCACTAAATAATTCAATTCCATGTGATTTGTATAAAACACAAATGGTGTTGCTATCAAGTACTATTGAAACTTGTGCAATTCATAGATCATTGACAAAGCTTCGCGCTCTATAATTATATAATTATGTTCAGCAGGATTCTACTTCCTACTAGCAAAGAAATTGGATGATATACAATACCTTCATTAGGTTGAGCTAACACAATGCTAATGGCCATGTCAAAGGCATCCACATGCACATGAAATGGTTTATCCCATGAGGGAAAATGCAGAATGGGTGCGGTAGTAAGTTTCTCCTTTAATATCTCAAACGCGTGTTGCTGCGGTTCTCCCCAATAAAATGTGCCTTTTCCTTTTTAGTAATTATTCCAAGGGTGTAAAAAATTTGGCATACCATTTGATGAACTTCTAATAATATCCTGTGTGACCCAAAAATCCACGCACCTCACTTTGACTGGTAGGCACTTCCAGGCCTAGAATGAATGCAACCTTAGCTGGATCAACCAACAAACCTTCCTTGCAGATTATATGTCCTAACAATATTCCAAAAGGTGTAGCAAATATGCACTTCTTGATGTTCAAAAAGATACTCAATTGTCTGTGTCGTTCAAACATTAAGTGTAGATTGTCATAATGATCTTTCACAAGCCCATATACTGTCCAATCATCTAGATAAACCTATAAGAAGTTGTGAATAAAATATTTGAATACCTGAACAACTATCCGCGAGAATACGAAAGGCACATTTTTCAATCCAAAAGGCATCACAGTATAGGTAAAACTACCCTATTAAGTAGCAAAAGTTGTCTTTTCTTGATCCTCCTCAGCAATCCTCACCTGATGATACCCAGAAAACCCATCTGTGAAGGAATATATTTCGTGCCCTGTAACTCCTTCTAGTATTTCCTCAGTAAATGGCATAGGGAATGGATCTATTACACATGCAACATTCAGCTCCCTGTAGTCCACACATATTCTAATTCATCCATCCTTCTTGATACTGATCACCATTGGACTAACCCATTCTGACTCATCAAGGGGCTTGATAATTCTAGATTTCAACATGTTATCAATCTCTTCCTTGACCTTTTCCCACAAATTGGGGTTCATTCTGTAAGGCCTCTTCCTAACTTGGCGTGCACCATCCTTAAGATTTATCTTCATTTCCCCAAGTGATTCATGCATGCCTTTAAGGTCATGATACCCTTGAGGAAATAAGTCCTTAAAATCCCTGAGTAACTCAATGATCTTTGCCACTTCCGATTCTGACCAATAGTCTCCAATTATGACCTCCTTTGGCTCAGCCTCCGAACCTCTATTTACTTTCTTTGCCTTCACGGGTTTGTGATAGGCATGCGTATCCTTGTCTGTATTTTCCAAGATCTCGCACACCCCTTGCGAATGTTCAATATCTAGGTTATCAACTTCCTCATCATCCACGATGTAAACCATCTTTCCTTTTTCTTTCTCAAGGCAAGCACGTTCAAGTACTATGGAGTCCATTTTTTCTACCTTTTCAAAATGCGCTCCAGAATCTATCTCACGAAATAATTCCTGAATATGCTCTTCTACCTTTGCACTATCTCCCATAGTTAAGTGCTTGAAAATTTTTAATGCTTCTTCGACTGGAGGTTTAGTCGAGAAGTAGTCAAAGGTCTGGAGCATTCCTGCAGCCAAATTCTGCCAATTCCCAGTCTCTCGATGTAGTTTTGTGTATACATACCAGGTGCATGCACATCCTTGTAGAGTAGAGTACAATATATGCACCCAGAGTGAAGGTGGTAATGCTTCCTATCCCATTGTCCAGAGTCTCTCACACTGTTAAATGTGATGCTGAACAAGTTGATCACCATTATAAGTGCAGATCTACGTGGGTGCATTGCTCCTTAAAACCTAGTAGATAGGGAGATTCCAATCTCCTCCCATTCTATAAGATTATCTCTGTGGACTACCCACCAATGCGCTATTGTCCCACACAAGGTATATACTAACATTTCTCTTCTCTTAATTTGATATGTCCACTGTGCTTCCATGGCTTTCAAAAATGTAGGAAGATCTTCTTCCCCTATATACCAAGGTACCGCGATACCTATCCGTCAAATAGAATGAAGTCCATTCTTGTGCACAAACACACTTTTTACCTCATGCCCTACTAGTTCATATGTACCATGAGCCCAATTGTCACAAGCAATACTCATAGTATCACTAATAGAATGAGAATCCTCCCACTGTAGGATGCCTTCCTTTGATGGCTCATTGACCTCAGGGTCCTGAATAACGCGTACATAGATTCTGTTTAAGTCCTCCTCACTTAGAGGCTCAACATATGGTGTAGACTTCCCATCTATCAAAGGTATCACAACCCTTTCCTCCTTGTTCTTAAAGCTGATATACCCCTTATTGAATCTCAAGTCAACATTATTCACATAACACCAAGGGCGTCCAAGCAAGGCTGGAAAATTTTCTGCTTCCGTAAGTGCTAATACCTCAAAATCCCCAGTGAATTTGGCCCCCCCTTGTATGGTTATAGATGCATCCTTCAAAACTCCTATGGGAGTGGCCTTAGTCCGGTTTTCCATAAACAATACATTAGATGATGGCTACAATGGAGGCCTCCCCATTTGTACCCATGCATCTAATATAAGCACATTTACTTCCATACCTATATCAATCAATATGTTGCTCAACAACCACCCATCCACAACAACATTCAGAGTAATTTCCTTGTCATAGTCAATGCTATCAGGGGGAAGATTTGCATGCAGGATCTATCTGTGTGGTCTCAATACTTGCACGTGGAGTGTTCCCTTTTAACCAAATTCCTAATAGTGGAATGATGTTCTCCTGGCACAACATTTTACACACTTCTCTCAGATCATCGATATCAGTTTGGACTGTCTCTCATGCTTTCTTCTGCTCCTTTAAGTATTATATCTCACCCTGAAGATTCCTTAGCACTTCCATGGTATCCTAATAAACCTCCTTTTGATGAGGTAGGATCCAAGTACCTTGCATGCAAAACCTCCTCCTTGGTGATGGTAGGCTTGCTATGCAATGTCTCTCTTGTGTGTGTCACTTCAACTCATGTAGTAATCTTCACTATTAATGCCTTAGGTCCTAATGCTATCTTGGGAATCCACTTATTGTCTACCGTGCGCTAGATTCTAACCATCCCTATGCCCTTTCTTTTCTTGCTTATGTTGCTTACTCAGATATGCTCATATAAGTCTGGGAGCTCCTCATAGCTATGATTCTTTCCTCATAAAGAACATGTAATATTCTGAGGACATTCACGCCTATAGTGGTCAGGAGATCCACAAGTATAACATGTTCCACAAGGGAACTCACCTCTTCCTCCACCATGGCCTCATCCTCCATATCCTACCGTGATATCCACACCACTTCCACGCACCTCCTTCAAAACCTCACCCCTAAATTCACAATATCATAGTTACCGTTTGATTATGATCCTATTTTCATCCTCATTGCTCATTCTTACCCTTACCCTAAATTATCTGACCTACACTTGGTCTACATACCCCAGATGTCTATAGCATCCTCAGATATGACCAATCAACCAGCTGATAATATTGACCAGTATCATGGGTCGTGGACTGGAAATTTTTATAGTAATAAGATACATTCTTCCTTATCGCGCACTATAACAAAGGACAGTGACTAGCATCATGATTCAAATGATAGATCTCACAGTCCAATAGTAATGAGCGTATTGTTCTGCGAGGACAACTATCCTTGGTGTGACCTTCCACTTCATAATTTGTATACCAAATCCCTGAGTGCACCACCCCGTTTCATGGGCTGAATTGGTTGGTAGCTTCTCTAACTTTTTTTCCATAGCTGTAACCTGTGCCTCTAAGAATGGACTAACGCTAGTGTCAATGCTCCCAACTTCCTCAGCACACAAAGTAGTTCTTCTAGTGTTTGTGTGGATCATTTCCTATGTCTTATGTGATAGTAATTATAAGCTCTTCTGAACCACCTGGTGTAATAAATCCATCCAACCTAGAAGACCATTTTATGCACACTGCTGAGTCTTGCCTGTAATATCATAAGAAAGCTTAGATTCAGGAGTGTTTTAAAACCCCACAATCATACCTCACACACCAACCTCCCTCCAGTAGTGCACCTAGATTACTGACCCTACTGAGTGTCGGTTATCCTCTATCTGGTAGTGGTTCTCTAATACTAAAACGGTCTTATCAAGTGACCGGCATCAGTCACTGTGACTTATACCCAAAACCTTCCTCTCACCTATTTGTCTCCTAACAACCTCAGGGTCCAATCTGGTCCTATACCAACTGTGTACATGTCCCTGTAATGTAGTAGAAAATTGACTTTCCTTGCACTCAGAACGTATCAACGACCATCCAAACAAACAACGTGATCCCTTTGTAACGAGGTACCTACAATATTTCCCACATAGCTTCTTTATTATCATTAACATCCTCTAATGCCTCTATACTCTAAAAGACGAACTGACCACCTTCGAAAGGAAGTCTAATATTTCCTTGGTGCCCAAGGACATTTCCCTCATTTATTGTCTAACTAAAACCTCTGGTGGTCTTGTATTCTTACTTGCAGGTAGTCCTTCCCAGAACAAAAAGGATTTCCACTTTGCAATTAGATCCACCTGATCTCTCTCTACGGTATGCTCACACCCTCTCAACATTCAACAGGTATTCCTCCTAGCCCTACTCCCTTATCTGTTTCTCAAAAGAATGAAAGGATACTGAAGCAACTACTAATCTAAGAACCGAAACATTTCCAGTAGGTGAAACAACATTTGGCACCTCAATATCCACATCCTCTGTCCAGATGATGCACCTTAAAAACAACCCTCATTCCTGTCAATAACATTAAAGTTGATTATGATCCCGATCCTAGTGCTCGTTACTTGTTCTTAGAGTTACTCTGTTACACTTATTTGTCAAATCCAAATGTATATAGCATCATGGATCTGTACCAGATCAATAGAAAATCATCATTAGTGCATGGGTTGTGGACCTACAAATCTTGGATTAAGAAGGATACCCATTCTTCCTTAGGTCACGTCTCTGTAACAAAGGCACAATGGATCTATGATTCAAGCCATGATAGTTTTCATAGTCTAACAAAAATGAACGTATAGATATGCAAGGGAAACTATCCTTGGTGTGACCTTCCACTTCACAATCTGTAAACCAAATTCCTGAGCATGTTTCATGGGATGAATTGGCTGATAACTTCTCTAACTGTTTTGACATGGCTATAATCTATGCCTCTAAGAATGGACTAACACCAGTGTCAATGATCCCAACTTCCTTAGCATGTAAAGCTACTTTTAGTGATTCATGCAAATCAGTATATGTCTTATTAGAAAACACTCTTTTGAATGGTGTAATAAATCCTCCAACAAACCATTGTGTATGCTAGTTGGCATGGATATCATAAAACAACTTAGATAGAAGTGTCTTAAAGTGGACATCATGTTAGAGTAGGTATTTACCTTAGCTCATGTTCACCTAGGTACTTTATTTACCTTTATTGTATTTATCCTCACCCACTTATGTGTGTGGATATTTCTTTTATCTTATTTAGATATTAGGAGATATTATCTAGTTGTTAGGTATAGTTCTTTCCTTGATCTATGGTATTGACTAGATCCTTGATGTCTAGTTCTCTCCTAAATCTTAGGTCTTGACTAGTTCTTTGATGACTAGTTATTTCCTTGATTTATGGCTTGATCTATGACCTTGACTAGTTCTTAGATTGGTTCTTAGATTGTTATTCCTTGCTTATTTAAGCAAGGCCCATTCTTAATGTATTGCATTGAGTTCCATAATAATATATGATATTGTTTCTCATTTGTTTGCAAAAGTTTTATGTAAAGTTATTCTAGTGAATTGCTTTCATCCTATTGATCGTGGTGTTTGATTAGCATCTATGTTCTTGGCTTGGTATGATCTGTTTATTGGTCCTTTCATGGTATCAGAGCTTAAGATTGCTGTTGACATCCATCTGTAAGTTTTATTTTGCAAATAAAATCTTTGTATATTCATATATTTGCCACATGGTTAATTAGCCCTTGGTCATACGGTATGGTCATATGAGGGCTTAAAGCTTGTGATTCCTACTAATAGGTGCTTAACTTTAGCCCCCTTTAATTTTAATTGGGTGGTGACGGCAACAACAATTTATTTTGTTTTAGTGGTAACTAAAATAAATAACAGAGAAAAATATTAAAAAGCTTGTAACTTTTGATCGGTAACTCGGTTTTGAGTGTCATTTTTTACAAAAGTGCTTGTTTTTTCGTGCTCTTTCCATTGAAAATATTTATTTTGATACTTGCACTATAATTATAAAGTTCCAAACATGGAGGAGTGTTGTAATCAATTATGGATGTAATTTTGGCTGAGCCCGACGTCCTAAACTTCTGGGAGTTGTATTTTGTACCTATCATGGATTCTGAGAATGATATGCTTTTCTCTAAAGTATGTGGACTTCAAGAGGATATTATAAAATTTGTCAAGAAGTGAAATTATCTTCTACAATCACTCATTCAGGATAAGGATACAATAATACACTCCATGCAGAATAAACTTGCTAGCCTACAACATCACCATCATATTGTGGACAGCCATATTTATGCTCCTAGTCCACTTGCAGCTATTGCTCCTGTACCCAATGACATTGATCTGTCAGTCTTTGAGTCTATTCCTACTCTTTATGCTTATACACCTATGAAGCTTGTTATGGCATGCTCTTCCACATATGTGCCTGTTATAGTACCACATGTTGTGTATCCTACTTCTGCTCAGTTGCATGGCTTTTTTAAGAAGCATACCACTGCATTCAGTTCTCACATGCTTTGTTCTATGGGTCTCACTAGCAGAGTCATTGGTAGATATTCATAAGGTATTGTTTCCTTTCTTCCACATGTTAAGTGGAATTCTCACCATGACTTTGGTTTTCGTGTAGATACTTCATTGGGATCACACATTGATAGAGCTCCTTTATTTGTTTTCTCGACTCTTTTTGAGGATCATGGGCAACACATGAGTTCTACATCTTTACTTAGGCTTGAGAAACCTGCAGTTTCAGTACTCAAACATGAACAACCTGACATAGATTCTGATGTTCTTTTGCATGCACCCATTGTGCATTTTGCACCAAGTCATATGTGAGCATCTTCTTCATCCATCCATGTTGATTTGGGGTGGATATCTGATCACTTGTGGAGGTGACATAGGCATTCATTGAGGGGACTCTACAAGCATGGCTCCTCCACCATTCAGCCTCTTACTCCACTTTCTATATCTTCTACATTGTGATGCTTCTTGTTTTGAGCTTTTTTCTTTAGCAGGTGTAGTATATCTCTCTTATTTGTTGAGAGATTTTGGATCTGTATTTTCGACACTTTTGGCATGTTGAAAGTATCTCTTATGGGGGATCTATTCTGGTGAAGTCTAGTGTTATTTTGTCAGTGTTCGAGTAGTTGATTTTGGGAAACTCATACAAATTTGTAGCGTTACTCCACCCATTCAGTAGTATGAGAGGGTGTGGTGTTGATCCTACTTCTTCAGGTTTCATGTCCTTGCCTTGTTACCTTGGCTTTTCTTAGATCATGACACTTTGGACTTTGTGTCCTTGCCTTGTTGCTTTGGTTATTGTTCTTGGATCGTGGCACACCTATTTGAAGTAGTTGATCAAATTATATATGGTGTTTTTTTTTGCACTGTCGACATCACTCCATTGACAGTCTCCTTAGATGGAGCTATTTTGGTGAAACTCAATGTCAATTGTTTTTTATTTTCATGATTGAGAAATGGATTCAAACCATAATGCACACCAAACTTCTTCCGTATTGTACGAGTTTTTTGATCCGAGCTTCTTGGGATGCCTTGGAGTAGGTTTTTACTCTCTTTACTTTGTTGTTACTAGTTTAGGTACCTTGCGGTGTCCCTTTTTTCCCAGTTATTGTACATGAGTACCTCATCAGGCCTAGTTTCCAAGACTCATAATGTGGACATGCCACTTCTATTTTGGCCCCTAGCTTTACTTGAGGGGGGGTGTTATAGTAAGTATTTACCTTAGCTCATGTTCACCTAGGTACTTTATTTACCTTTATTGTATTTATCCTCACCCACTTATGTGTGTGGATATTTCTTTTATCTTATTTAAATATTAGGAGATATTATCTAGTTATTAGGTATAGTTATTTCCTTGATCTATGGTATTGACTAGATCCTTGATGTCTAGTTCTCTCCTAAATCTATGGTCTTGATTAGTTCTTTGATGACTAGTTATTTCCTTGATTTATGGCTTGATCTACGACCTTGACTGGTTCTTAGATTGTTATTCCTTTGCCTATTAAAGCAAGGACCATTCTCAATGTATTGCATTGAGTTCCATAATAATATATGATATTGCTACTCATTTGTTTGTAAAGGTTTTATGTAAAGCTATTCTTGTGAATTGCTTTCATCTTATTGATCGTGGTGTTTGATTAGCATCTGTGTTCTTGGATTGGTACGATCTGGTTATCGTTCCTTTCAACCATCAACATCTTGATTGCCAGTGGAATACCTTGCAGATATGCTCCTATTGGATACTACAAAAACTGGAATTCAACTGCCTCCGAGAAAGAATACGTCAAAATTGAATATTCCAAAATATAACTGTTTAGAACACCACAAAATCACATATCCACAATGTGAGTCCAATTCATATCAACATCATAAAGGGCTTGAAATTCTTCATGTGTCCAAACAAGTGCGCGATACCTCCAATTCCTCTTAGATGCATAAGCAATCAGCCACTTGTATAATTCTACTAGAAAGATAGCGAAAAAGCTATCATATAAGCTGTCATACAGATTTTGTTCTACCCAAGTGCGTGCATTAAACTCAGATCTAATGCTGAACTGCCGTATATATTTTTCCTCCAGGTCATGTATCCACTCCTCAATACTTGCTAGAGTTAACCGGTATGTCTTCATCATGAATTATCCTGAAAATAACTTAAAAAGTGGTCTCGACAACAGAACCAATGATACAGCCTAGGATTTACTAGATAACACCCTAGACGTGCTAACACATCACTCAGCCTAGACTACGTGCTCACCCAAAGCGCACAAAGGTACCATGTCCCTTTTTAGGGTTACTATAGTAGGATGTTAGCGTGATGAAGGAAAAAACATATAGATCCATATCTAATCCATCAGTCTAAAATGCATGTTATATTGAGATCTAGGAAAGAACAAGCTTAAACAGTAATCATGATTGAATCAAGAACATGCACTACTCAATTAAACACAAGAATGACACTTAGATTTAGCCAATATATTCCATCTATTAATAAACACAGAAGCTCCTTACAATAATGGCAATCTATACCAATGCGCGTATGGATCTGATACAGTATTCCAGTCATATGCACATATCTCTTTATGCTTACCTCTTGCGCTCTAGATATACCTATATATATATCAACTACTATGTGATTCACACCATATATATAGGGTGGGGACTTTCCCTTCACCACTTATCTATTCCAAAAATAGGCCGCATGCTACTAATAGCCACGCGCCATTTACAGGCATAACCACACATGTAAGTGTGCTATATATAGACCTCTTATAGTTAACTGAAGTGATAATCCTATTCTTATCTCGTCTCCATGAAAAATGCTTCAATTCGATCCTCTAAAGATAGACAATGTGTGGTGCACACGTCTCTACCTCATTTATGTGCTCTGCACGCCATCTTCTAAAAATAGGTCTTCATGCTCAAAATCGGCTAAGTCCTAAAATCTGAACTTGCCCTCCACGTATAGATTCTTCTTGTCCCTCCATGCCCTTGATCCTAGCCTTCTCTCCCGCATATACTTCTTGTGTGATCTCTAAAAACAGAACCAATGATGCATCCTATAATTTACCAGATAACACCCTAGATGCACTGGCACATCACTCAGCTTAGACTGAGTGCTCACCCGAAGCACGCAAAGGTACCAGGTCCCTCTTTAGGGTTGCTGTAGCAAGATGTCAGCATGATGAAGGAAGAAACATATAGATCCATAACTAATCCATCATTCTATAATGCATGCTATATTCAGATATAGGAAAGAACAAGCTTAAAAAATAATCATGATTGAGTCAAGAACATGCACTACTCAATTACACACAAGAATGACACTTAGATTTAGCCAATATCTTCCATCTATTAATAAACACAAAAGCTCCTTACAATAATGGAAATCTATACCGATGCACACATGGATATGGTACAGTAATCCAATCATATGCACATATCTCTTTATGCTTACATCTTACGATTTGCATATACCTATATATATCAACTACTATGCGATTCAAATCATATATATAGGGTGGGGACTTGCCCTTCACCGCTTATCTATTCCAAAAATAGGTTGCATGCTACTAATAGCCACGCACCATTTATAGGCATAACCACACATGCAAGTGTGCTATCTATATACCTCTTACAGTTAACTAAAGTGACAATCCTATTCTTAGCTTGTCTCCATGCAAAACACTTTGATTCGATCCTCTAAAGATAGATAATGTGTGGTGCACATGTCTCTGCCTCATTTATGTGCTCTACACGCCATCTTCTAAAAATAGGTCTTCATGCTCAAAATTGGCTAAGTCCCAAAAGCTAAACTTTCCCTCCACACGTGGATTCTTCCTCTCCCTCCGCACCCATGATCCTGGCCTTCTCTCCAATGTAGAATTCTTGTGTGATCTCTAACAAGTATTCTCTGATAAAAAAATCTCATGTAGTATGTGCATTGTCCAAAGAACCCTCTCAATTGTGTCAATGTCTTGGGTGGTGGGAAATCCAAAATTGCATTTATCTTCTCCTTATCAACCTTCCCTACCCCTCCAATTAAATATCCCAAATATAATAGTTATGTCATGCTAAAATCACACTTAGAAGATTTCACATATAGCAAATTAGCTTCTAATATTCCCAAGATCTCATCAAGGTGCCTAATGTGATCCTCCCAAGTCCTGTTGTAGACCAATATGTCTTCAAAGAAAACCAGTACAAACTTCCGTAAATGTCAAGTGAAAACCTTTTTCATACAAGATTGTAAAGTCATTGGTGCATTAGACAACCCGAATGACATCACTAGAAACTCAAAGTGACCATAATGGCACTTGAAAGCTGTCTTGTGCACATCCTACTCTCTAACCTTGATTTGGTGATATCCAGATCATAAATCTATTTTAGAAAAATATATTTCCCCAAGTATCTCATCTAGAAACTCATCAATGCATGACACTGGATGCTTATTTTTTATTTTCTTCTTGTTCAAGGCACTGTAATCTACGCACATCTGATCATTCTTCACCAACACCACTAAAGAAGCAAAAGGATTAGAAATAGGTTTGATATGCCCCATCTCAATGAGCTCACAGAGAGTCCTGTCAATCTCATCCTTAAACCATTTGGAGTGAAGGTAAGGAGTAGTAACCACAAGTCTAATGTCCTGAAGCTCGATCACATGTTCAAATACCCTATTTGGAGGTACACCTAGAGGTATATCACCAAACATTTCACTATGCTTATCCAATAGACCCTGGATATCCACATGATACTCTAGATTCCCATCCTTTGACTTCTTGGTTGAAACCAAGAACTGTACTGTCCAATAAACCCCATTATTCCTGTGAATCCTCTCAATCCTCTTAGCTATAACAACCCTAGGTGCATCTATAGACAAACCTCTCAAAGCCATATTCCTCCCTTCAAACTTAAACTTCAGTTCCATCATCTGAAAGTTAGTTCAGAATTCCCCAAGGGAATGGAGCCACTACACTCCAAGAAAAAAGTTGGTTTCTCCAATACTAATAATATAGAAATCATCAATAACCGTATAGTTACCCATCATGATTGTCAACTATGGAACTCATTGTATGCATCTCATAGACTCTCCATTGGCTACAACCACGTTGAATCCCTCAAAATCCTCTACCTGTAATCCTCACCTCTCCACCAATGTTGTATCAATAAATTTTTTGGTTTCCCCACTATCAATGAGTACCACTACTTTTTAATCCTATAAAAATCTCCTAACTTTGAATGCCTTGTACCTCAGGGTACTAGAAAAAGTGGCAATAGTCTCATGGGGATAGTCTCATCCTCTTGCTCCACCCCTGCACTGTCCAATGCCTATCTATCTCCATCCTCCAATACTTGAGTATCCCCATCATCACCATCACTCTGCTAAAAAACCTCTATGAATTGAGCCTTCCCTCTACCCCTGCAATCATGTCCTGGAACCCAAGGTGTGCATGAATAAAAACAAAATTTCTTTCTCCTCAACTCATCTATTTCCTCTCTAGATATGAATGGTTTCTTCACTGCATCTTTCCTAGGTGGAGGCACCTTCGGATGTGAGCCATCAAATCTAGATGGAGGTACCTTAGGTTGTACTTGAGGTGGGAACCTCGAATTTGGAGTGGATAAATCTAAATCATGTGCTCTCATAATAGCCTCATGCAAAGAAGAAGGCTCAAATGCCTTCAAAAATCTAGCTGGAGCATCCGTCAAACCTACTATGAAAAGTGAGGTCAACCTCATCTCTGAAACATCAGGTACCATGACTGATAATATTTGAAAATTTGTAATGTACTGATCTAAGGAACCTTTATGTCTCAAGTGAATCAACCCCCTAAAATACTTGTTAGGGTCCTTCCTATCGAATCTACTCATCATCCTTTGTGTGAACTCTATGTAAGTATCAACATGTATGTACCCCTGTGTAATTATTCCATGATGCCACCGGTCATGTGCATCTCCCTCAAGACAAAGGATGGAAAAATTAATTGCATCCCCCTTGGTATGGGATTCAAGTCAAATTAGGTCTTCAAGTTCTGAATCCAGGACTGCGCAATGCACTTTTTAGAACCATCAAAGTGTGGAATGGATATTTTTCCCAATCTCTTCTATAACTTAGGTACTTTTAGTTGATGATCTGTCTTGGGTTTGTTACCAATATTCATTCTGCAATACTTTGTGAAAGGAATACTATCCTTGAAGCCCTCACTCAATGATTGGTACTATACGATAGAAAATCAACACATGACCTTCTTCGCACCTGACCTCTCGAGGTAGACATCCAATATAGAATTATTGTGAATATGAGTGTGGTGATAGGGATCAAGCTAATTGGGAAATCTTATATCTTCAACATGCAATGTCGGGATCTACGAGTCTAAAGCAAAGAATGCTCTCCTAACTTGAAGTGGTGTGATGGTTCAGTCTGAGATAATAGCCACTCGTAGACTCCAATCAATGTCGAGCTCGACCGAGATTCTATTCACTGGTTGTTGAACACATGGAAAATGACTTGTGGTGCCTCGTATAGATATCCAGACAAGGTCATGGAAGTAAGAACGAGAGGTGTGATGAAGGTGCAAGTATTTACGGGTAATTTTCTAGTTTGGTCTAGAAAGTCTTAGCCTGATTAGCTGCTATGTTCAGTAAAGCAAGTTGTGTGATAATATCTGGTGGAAGTGGTGAAGATCTGAATACTAATGTGCACAAACTAGTGTCAATGTCTAACTGACGTGGAAGGCCCGTTGGGTTGTGGGACCTGAGGATCACAACCAAAGACTCGTGGAGGCTGTGGCCCTTGGATGGTCATGCATAATCAAACCCTGTTGCCAGGAGCAGTCCAATAGTCGTAGGCTTTATTAGCAGCTATGTTTAGTGTATTGATTTGTTCTATCTTCTCAGCAAAAGTTGCAGGTGTGCGTAAGACTGTCAAACGTAAGTTGGTATCAATGTCAATTATCAATTCTGGCCCGTTGGGTTATGGGACCAATGGATCACAACTGTATGTCTTTTCCTGTTGTGGACCATTGATGGTCATACAAAATGAAATAAAATGACTTTTAATAAGAAAACTAATTAATGAAAGAGATCTAATCTATGTTTTTGGAGTTTTCACAATATTTTGGATCAAAGTAATAAAAGTAAACTAATCTATCAAAGGAAATATTTTTGTTCTTTTCTAATCTTTAAGCAATGTGTTCTAATCTAATAAATAAACTAAAGACAAGTAGTCAACCGGATGTAGCTGGTTACTTGTGCAAATGTATGAATCTAATCTAAATCAAACAACCTAATCTAATCAAAATCCTCCAAACCCTACCTCAGAGGTGAAGAAAAAATCATGACCCTAAAAGGGTTATTGTTCCTCACAACTTCCCTAGTAATGTTAAAAGGAAAACTTATTGAAATGAATGATTCTCTAATCTATTTGATATGAACGGTTTTCTACTCTATTTGATTGAATGATATGAAATTGACAATTCAACACACAAGGAAAACAAACACACAATTCCAACCTAGACAAGCAAGAGCTTTAGAAAATCTAGTTGTGTTTCTATCTATCCCCTCAGTATGTTCCTTTCTTTCTCTGAGTGTTCATGTGAGTCCAAGAGATTGGGAATGCAAGAACAACAATAGGAGGATGGAACTTGAGTAATGGTAACTTGATGGCAGTCCAGATGCAATACAAGTAGAAGAGAGATAACACAGGAGATTAGAGCTTGGCTATGCAATTCCTAGCAAGATCGTAGCAGCAATACAATGCAAGATACACAAAATTCTCAAGCCTTTTTTCTTAAATACAAGCATGGAATATATAGGAATGGAGGATGGGAGGTGCCTTCATGCATAAGGCAAGAAGGAGCAGTTCCAACTAATTAAATCTATTTAAAAATAGGAGGAAGGAGAACCAAGCAATCAAAGCTAATTTTAGACAATTTGGCTCACGGATGCATGCAAAAAGTGAAATTAAGTGAACTGTCACATGTTAAAACACGTGTGAAGAATTCTGGAAAAAGCGGGAAGGACCTGCCACCCTGCGCAAGGCGGTAGTTTTAGGACCACCGCCCTGTTTTGGGCGGTAGTTTCAAAACCGCCACCTAGGCAGGGTGGCAGTCCTAGCACTAAAGGCCAAAACTTGCACAAAAGGAGGTAAAAAGCTAGAAAAATGCAGGAAGGCTAAGTAAAGATGTATAGGCAACAAATATATATTGCAAATGGAAATTGGAGCTCAAACACCTTCTTGAAAGGACCTGAATCATCATTGGGGAATTTTGTAACCTTTTTCCGACAATGTAGCACATGCAATTTTGGGTGCATACATATTGCCCCCTCGGAGAAGCATCTTAGCCATGAATAGGCGTAAAACATAGAGTCTGAGTATGGCATTCCCAAAATGGGGAGTAGAAGCTATACCTGACACACCCATGTGTTGAAATGCTCGCCGCCCAAACTCCTGCTACCTGCAAGAGGAAAAGAAGACTCACAGTGCAGATAGATAAAATATTGAAAATAAACACTAGATCAAAATTACAAGAGGACTTACCATCTGTGTGGGGATATAGAAATATACTTGGGCCAACACTCCAGCCCTGTGAACACAAACACTCAAAACAAGGTTAAAACAACAATATATATATATATATATATATATATATATGTTGAAACAAACTCTTTTTTCAATTCATTTGTGCTATTTGATTTGGTGAATTTAGAGCTCTAGACTGACCACGGTGATCATTTTCAGATGAGAATACAGTGATACGACCATTTGTGCTATTCGAGATTGTGACCATGCCTCCACATGTGGGAGATCGACCAGCATGGTCAAAGGTTGGTTATTTTCACTTTTGTCTTTTTATACCCTAAATGTAAAAATGTTGAAAAGTTCACCTAGGGGGACTATTTTCAAATTTTTTGTCTTAAATGAGTCTCTAGGGGGGTGCCCATAGGGCATGCTTTTATTTTGTCAAAAATGGTCTTTTTTATCATTTTGAGCATTTTTCAGGTAAACGACGTGTTTGGAAAATCGGTCTAGGACCACCGCCCAAAGCAGGGCGGTAGTCCTAGAATTGCTGCACTGCACTGGGTGGTAGTTTTGAATAGAATGACCAAAACATGTTTTTTTAACTTGATTTTTTATATTTTTGATGTTTTGTGATGTTTTTGGTGAGCTTATTATTTGATATATGTTACTAATTTGCTATTTTTCCATGTTTTGGTGAATGCAGAAGAAGGAGGAGTACATCAGATGGAGTTGGGAGAGGGAGTGTGATTGGCTCCCTGGTATCCTGGATCAACTGACACAGGATGAGATGGATCTTCTCCAGAGGGCCAGTATTTGGAGGATTGCACGGGTTCCCCATGTTGCTCCTACTAGTCACATTCTATGTGACTTATTTTCCTATTGGGATGCAGACCGAAACACTTTCTGGTTCCCAGGTGTCTGGGGTGAGTGGACTATCACCTTGGAGGATGTATACTGTATTCTTGGGCTCCTGATACTTGGGAGGAGACTGAATTTGGAGACAACAGGGTCCAGGGCTGTGATGACATAGTGGGCCACATATATGGGAGACACCATTGTCTCATCTGGCTCAAAGAAGGGGATGAAGGTTTGGTCCATTGCCACCGCTCCCATTCCTATCATACGCAGAGTCCATCATGGGCATCTTTTCCTCCCAATTGATCGGGGACAAGGGTGGTGATACCCTCTTGTATTGCTGGGATCCTATCATTGCGTAGATCGAGTGGCATGGCTGCAAATATGCTTGGGGTACAAATATTTTGGTGACCACCTACCATGATCTATATAGGGTGGTCAGATGGCAAGGGCAGTCATTGAGCCACCCCAATCTTGTGATGAGTTGGGTTTATGAGTGTTTCATCCCATATGGTAGGGGAGTACCAGTATCAGATCTAGGGGTTGTTCAAGCAGCTAGATGGACAGGTATGTCAATACTTAGGACACCCCATCAGCCAGTGGCTTCCCTGATTATGGAAAATGTGACTGCCACACCCTACTAGGACATGGCATAGATATGGGGACCGGAGGTGACTACGATGGTAGCTTGATCTTTGACAGGTCAGCTGGTTGACAAAGTAGGGAGACTTGAGGTCCACCCATTTGATTAGGTCCCCCAGCAGTTTTGGCCTTCCATACATTGATATACTCCCTCCCATCGCTCCAATTTATAAGACTATTCAGGAGGCTTAGAGGGGCCCTAGAGGGGATCCTGGTTGGAAAATGGTCATTCTGGGTGTGCCCATTGTAGTTAGATGGGTGGTCCATGCTCTCTGGGAAGTTGGTGCCCCTCGAGCACCCCTACTTCAGATTATGGCCGCCCCTGCTCACAGTGGGGAGCAAGATGAGCCCATTGATCTAGAATCTAACTCTAAGGAGGATACGAGGGATGAGATGGAGGAGGAGTCAGTTGGAGAGGACATGGAGATGAGGGAGTTGTTGTTAGGACTGGCAAGGCAACCCATACAGAGGAGAAGGAGAGTGACCACGAGTGGCATGATACTCAGGAGATGCTGAGAGCAGCATACGAGGAGGCCAGTGCTGAGAGAGAGACCTTAGTCTCAGAGTTAACACTTCCTCATGGTGGAGAGGGGGATGATGAGTCCTTCATAGGACAGTGATTCACTTCTAGCATTGGGGAATCCCCGCAGCCACCACCAGCAGTAGAAACAATAGTTACCGATCCTACTTGGATGCCTGGAGACCCGAGTAAGTTTAATACTTTTTTTTTGTTAGTTAGGAATGTTGACTTGCATCTCTTTCTTTCTCTTGTTTTCCTAACTTATCGCTTCTTGCTTTCTTCTTGCAAAGACAACACATGAGTGGCGAAAGCTCATCTGTTGTATATGCATGGATACTCTATTGATCCCCTCAGGGAAGACCTAAGTTGAGCTGACTGTCGACTTGGGCCAGCCATTAGCCACAGGTAGACACACTGACGTGTTTTCCCCTATGTGGAAGGTAGCGGAGATAGTGACTTCCCTCCATACCTAGGTGGCCAGGTATGAGACTGCCCAATGCTTGATGAGACAAAGTCATTCTTGTAGTGAGGCCATGGGTAACGGATGTCACCATGAGCACTCACATCATTCTATTCACTCCCAGCGTCATCATAGCTGCAGTAGGATCCCCAGACGCGGTCAGGTGCCATCCGAGGGATCTCACAGGGACTGACAGGCCATTGGGCCATTTTTATTTCTTTGATGACATTTTTTTCAGTCATTTATATGATTTTTTTTGTATGTTTCGGGCTCATTGCGAGCATTTTGACCATGCCTAGTGCATGGTGACATTGTATACAAACTTGATTCACCATGATATATACATAATCTTATTTTTGGTTCGGTATCCCATCGTATCTGAGTTGATTTTATTTTGGTTTATCTCTCATGTGTACTCTAGATATTTAGAATTTCCACTTTTCTATGCTTTTCAGAATGTATGCAGTGGATGTGAAATGATAACAGAATGATTTCTTTTTGTATTTCATAATGCTGATACATGATAATGTGAACACAATGTGATATTTGAATTTTAGCTTCTTTAAGCAACCTTTGATACTTCATATTGTCTTGAAAAAATGTGGTAATAAAATGATATGATAAGAAGATGTACTTTCCCCACTCCTGACCCCACACAACCAGTAGGATGCGAGGGCTCAACACCAAGAGCCAGGAAGGGCACAAGTTATGAAAAATTGTTGAATGATAATGATGAGGGAAAGACAATGGTTTGACATAACCAAATTGGGACACTACAACTTCACCCTACTCAAGTTACTTCATAGCTTAGAATGTGATTTACTTTCCAGTTTATCTAGACTTAGATCCGTAGATGGCTACTTGGTTGACAAAATATAGGTTTGGGGTTTTAAACTCTTTTGGAATTTTGGACATCTAACTCACTTTGTTTTTGACTTATGAACTCACAATATTTGAGTGAATTATTTGTAACTTTCAAGTTTATCAATGAGACCCCCTACTCCTTGCCCCATGCTACCAGGAGGAAGCATGGGCTCATCACCACAGACAAGGAATAGGTGAGTAAGGGCATTTCTCTCCTTTCCCAACCCTACATCACCAGTAAGAGATGCAGGCTCAACACCGAAGGTTGGTAGGGAAAATAAATGTGTAAAATAAAAATTTTCTGTGGACTTGCATTTGACTTACTCATCTAGGAAAAATGTTTAGTATGTTCTTATTTCCAAAGATATTTTTATGGGATAGATGTGACACCATGAAGCTTCTAGAATAGACTATAGGCAAAGACACTTAACCTAGAAAGAGACTATAAGCAGAACCAAGTATGCAGGCCTTGGTATGATCATGGTCAAAACTTTGTCTTATCTTGCTTGAACTAATGAAATGATTAAGAAATAATTGATGATACTATGAAGATTTGAAGAGATATGATTTGAATGTTTTTCCAATGTTTTCAAAATTTTTTAGGAGTTGCTATAAGAATAAATCCCTTGATCACAAATTTTACAAAATGAACTGGTGGATGAAAATGCAATGCAGATGTAGTAATGTACATATGAAAATGTTGGTGGATCATGCGTAGTACCTCTTTAGGTGAAGAGAGTTCATGGATTCACTAAAATCCTCACCCTCTAGTGTACACAGGTGAAATGCCCCATTTTTGTAGTCTTCTACTACTCGATACAGACCTAACCACCTAGGTCTGAATTTCCTTCCCTCGCCAGTTTTTTTTCTATCCAGATGTCGAGTCTTAATACCAAATCTCCTTCGTATATCTCACATTCGTAAACCTTTCTATTGTATTATCAATTCATCCGGTCAGTGTAAACGTTGTGCCATTGTTTGACATTAAGTCTAGCCTCATCGAGACTTTCTAATTGGGAGAGTCATGCTTCTCGATAACCCTCCTCTCCCAGGATCCCATGTAGTGAAATACAGAGACTAGGTATTTCAACTTTGAGTGGCAGAACCACCTCAGCACCAAACACTAAAGAAAAGGGGGTTGCCCCCATTGGTGTTCTAAATGACGTTGAGTAGGCCCACAAGGCCAGAAAAAATATTTAGGTGCCAATCTCATTTATTCTCCTTAATGGTTTTGAGAAGGATGGCCTTTAACGTTTTATTCATAGCCTCAGCTTGTCCATTAGCCTAAGGATAGTAGAGAGAAGTCGTGTGATGACTTATTTTGAACTGTGTACACAACTCACGCACCTCATCATTTTTGAAAGATGTGTCATTATCCAAAATAATGACTTGTGGGACCATACCTATAAATGATCTGGTTTAAGATGAACTTAGCAATCACAGACCCGGGTACAGTGGTAAGAGGCATGGATTCTACCCACTTGGTGAAGTATTATGTGGCCATGATTATGAAGTTATGGCCATCCATTGATGAGGGAGAGAATTTCCCTATCAAATCCAGGCCCCACGTGGAAAAGGGCCATGGGGTTGCGATTGGTTACAAAGCTTGTGCCAGTATGTGGATCTCATGGGAGAACTCTTGGCATTTGTGGCATCTGCAGCACAAAATCTACCATGTCATGTTCTAGAGTGGGCCAGAAATAGCCCATCCAATGTATCTTCTGAGAAGTGGTGTGGCCACCAAAGTGACCTCCACATACTCTGCTATGTGACTCATAAAGAATCTTTTCAGATTCTTTGGCGTCAACACATCTTAACAACATTCCATCAAAGGCTCTGTAGTAGAGCACTTGTTCCAAAATAACGTACTTAGTGGCAATGACACGTAATCACCTTCTTTGTTGTGATGTTTCCCCTTCTGGGTATGTGTGGTCCATGATGAAATTGACAATGTCAGTATACCAAGGACATATAGAGATAGGGGGCCTGGTTTTGACAAAGTACACACACTCATCAGGAAAGTCTAAATCTACCAGATCACCCCCATCCAATGGATTATCAGCCAACCAGTCTGTAATGATTTGTCCCTTAACAAATTTCTAATTTACAAATGTTAGTTCAAACTCACCCATTAAGGTTATGAAATGCCCAAACTTTTTAGACAAGGATCCTTGCATGAGGAATGTACGCAAGTGATTTGTCTTAACAATAACCCTTGTTTCTTGATTCAACATATAATGCCTTAAACACTTTGTTGCAAAGACTATGGCAAGGCATTCCTTTTCTTCCTGTGTGTAACGTGTCTCATAATCAAGCAACATCTGACTAATGAAATAAACTGCACGTTCTCATTTATCATCATCCTCTTGAGCCAACATGCAGGCTAGCGAAACATCCATAGCTCATGAATACAAGATCAAAGGGTGATCTGATCTAGGTGGCATTAGCGTGGGAGGGGACAACAAGAATCATTTAACTTCCTCAAAGGCCTCATTGCATTCTTCCATCCAATCAATGCTATAATCCTTTTTCAACAAATTGTTGATTGGATGAATAAAAAAGGTCAAGTCAGGGATGAACCTTCGGATTGCACCGAGTTTCCCAAGAAAATATCTGATACCAGACTCATCTGATGGTGGAACCATTTCTAACACATCCCAGATTTTGGCTGGGTTGACATCAATCCCTCATGAAGATATAATGTAACCCAGAAGCTTGCCTCTTGTTACGCCGAATACACATTTCTCCAGATTTAATGTGATGCCATATTGATTAAGCATGAAAGGATGATATGAAGCACCTCTGGGTGATCACAGTGCTTCCTGGCCTTGGCCAACAGGTCATCCATGTAGGATTCCACAATCTTATGAATAAGGTCATGGAATATGTATGTCATTTCTCATTGGTATGTGGCGCCAACATTCTTAAGACCAAATGGCATGACAACATAACAGTAGGTTCCCCAAGGAGTTATAAACATAGTTTTGGCTTGATCCTCTTCGGATATTTTGATTTGATTATATCCTGAAAACCCATCCATGAGAGACAACAATTCAAATCTAGTTATTGCGTCAACAATAACATCGATGGATGGTAATGGGAAATCATCTTTGGGGCAAATTTTGTTAATGTCCCGAAAGTCTATGCAAATACATATCTTTCCATTCTTTTTTAGAATGGGGACGATATTAGATACCCATTGTGAATAATCAACTGGCTTGATGAATCCCACCTAGAGAAGTTTCATTACTTCTTCTTTCACCATGAGGGCCACTTTTGGCTTCATGGGTCTCAACTTTTTCTTAATCGGCTTTGCATCTAGTTTGGTGACAAGATTGTGCACCACGATATGTGGTGCAATTCCCGTCATTTATTTGTAACTAAACGTGAAATCCTTTTGATGTTCCTTGAGGATTTGGGTATGTATTTCCACCTCCTCTGGAGTTAAGGAGGATCCCAGTTTCAAAATATTTGGTTCTTCCTCTGTTCCAATATTTATATCAATCATTCCCTCGATTAAGGAGGCATTTCCCTCCTCAAACTCAGGCGGGGCTGGAGGTAACTCTAAATCCCCTTCTTCTTCTACCTCGTAAATCTCAAGACCCCTTCCTAGGGAGGATTTGATCATGGGATTCCCAAAATAAGAAGAGGAACATGAAATTAAGGAAAGGTATATCTCATGATAGGTAAGATGCAGCTCTACCAAAGCATTTAAATAACTTAAAGTTGATTCATCACTATTAATGTGCTCTAAACAATCGGGATGATTCTCAGTTTCTACATATGTCAACATTGGGGTCATTAGTGCTTTACAAATCAAGGGTTCGACCCTGACTGAAACCATGAAGTTGGTATCTTCCAGGTCACTACTTGGGGTGAAGCATGAAGCAGAAGTTGCTATAGAATCTGCGAGAAGGTTCTGTTCACATGGAACTACTTTAATTGAGATGAAATCAAACCCTTTTGTCAGACCTAGCACTATTGTTTTGTAAAGTTGTAGATGCTCAGCTCTAGTCTCATATACTTTGGATATCTGATTTGCAACTAGTTGTGAATCACCCAACACCCTAATATTGAGGATGCCCATTCTCTTAGCTACAATGAGACCTAATAGGAGAGCCTCATATTCAACCCCCATTGTTTGTGCATTCAAAATTCAACTTGAAATAAAAGGTAGAATCCTTCCTTCAGGAAAAGTAAGGATCACACCTGCCCTCGGCACCAAAATGACACTTGGCTCCATCAAAATGGAGAGTCCAACAACTACTCAGAAAGATGGATGTTGAGTCATCCTTTGTACCTTCCCCCTTTACCTCAGTTACCTCAACCATGCAAACCTCATCTACTGGAAGGGAACCGAGTCCCAAGGTATGTCCCATACCCATAGAATCAAAGGGGAGGAGAATAGGAAAATCCTTCTCTAATAGCTCGACAATATTTGTTGTGGTTCCTAGCAACACTGTCTCTATAATAACAGTTTCATCCTTGACCGCCAGAATGCCTTCGATCAAACCTCGTGACTTCTAACTCCATTATAGGAACTAGCTTTTATTCTAGTATCACTTGCAGGTTTGTTTAACTGATTTGTGGGAAGCTCAAATTCAGAGTGGACCCCTGGCCTCTTCTTTAAGTTAGCCAAATGTATATCAAAGGGTTTTGGATCACCTTGTGCCACAAATACTTTCCCTAAATGTAGGAATCTGACCTCCTGGAATAGAGTGGAGGGGATTTCCTTCATGCGGTGGATCCAAGGATGGACCAAGGATCATATTATAGTTGGTTTCCTGGTCTATAATATAAAACTCAGTTAGTACCATCTTGGGCCTGAGAGTAACCGGTAATACTATGGTTCCGATCGACATTTCCTTGAGGCTATCATAGCCTCTCAGTGTGTTTCATGTCGAGGAGAAATTGGTCTCCCCATACCCTAACTTTTGAAGAAAAGAGAAGGGGACTATGGTAACTACTACCCCATCATCGATCATTACATGCTTTACATAGTTATTGTAAATCCAAACTTGTAGAAACAAAGCCGGGTCACCCCTATGAGCTATCTCAGCATCTGTGAGCATCTTGCTGATGTCAAACATGAACCCAATATATCTCTTAGACTTCCCTGGAGGACTAACATATAAGTCTATGTGATTTATTTATGCCTCTAGTGGAGGGGTAACATTAATCAAATGGCCGAGACCTAGTGCTTCTAGCAAAGCATCTCGATGAGCAGGGGAATTCTTCAGTAGATCCAAGAAGGAAATGTGTGAAAAGGTCTTGGTCAGATCACTGATTAGATCATAAGCCCCTACTGGATTGCTTAGTGTATCATGAACATTTTCTGACATAACCAGATAAATCGAGATTGGCTGTGAAGAATAATCCTTGGTTCTTGTGGTAGCTTTAATTTGGGGTTTGACGTCTAACTCTACCAATCCCATGATCTTCATTTGCTGGCAACCATCTAAAGGAGGTGCCACCTGTGGGTTTGAAAAAGTTGAGGCTTCATGATCATGAGTCCCTATTACAATACCTTTATTCAAACCATTGGGATCTAATCTACCATCCTTTGGATGCATGGGGAGAGGATCATTGAAGATCCCCAACGATGTGTTCTACAGAGATACTGGTCCCATGTAGGCATTTTGAGTGGGTGTTGTTGGGTTTGCCAAAAACATGTCAACAAATAACCATCTTTGGTCCTCTAAAAAATTCTGCAAAAACTTGTTACAATTGCAGTAAGTTCTTGCATCATACTCAAGAACTCTATGGAAACCATAGTATAAGTCAGGGTCATAATCTCGAGGCCTTTGGTTTGTTCCTTTTTGTGGTCCGGCACTATGATTATTTTTTGGTTGTTGATTGTTATAATTAAAATTTTGGAACCCTTGCCCTTGGTTTTGGAATTGGTTGGGATACCCCCCTAGGTATTGACTAGGGCTTGGGGTTGGTGTTTGTCTCTATTGCTAAGGTTGTTGTTATTGTTGTTGAGGATGATTAAAATCCACAGTGTTTACCGAGGGTGAGAAATTATTGTTTCTCTGATTATTGCCATTATTGTTGTTGTTGTTTGTAGCACCTGTACTAGTAGGATTAACAACATTAGGATTTTTGGGCTGGTTAGTCACACCATCGGTTATGGCTCCATGATTCTTATTAAGGATATTTGGTCCTTGATTACTATTTGTGTTGTTGGAGTAACTGGGATTATTTTGACTAGGAGTGACTAACTTCCCATTTGCTCCATAAGTCTTATGACCACTGTCAATGGCCACTTGGTCAATCCGAAGAGCACCCTCTAGCACCTCTTCATAGCTCCTTAGTGGGAAATTTTGAACCTCTTCCTTCATCTCTCTGTTGAGAGAGTGAAGGAACAAATCACAAAGTTCCATTTGATCCATATTTGGAGTGCTTACAGAGGAGTAGAGAACTTTTCGCCACCTTTGAATAAAGTGGGCTGCAGACTCATTGTGTTCTTGCTTGATATGAAGGAATTCCCTGATTCTTGTTCTCAAAAGCTTGTTCATATCAAAATATTTGATAAAATATGATACGAGTTGCTTGAACGAGTGTATTGAAGCCTCTGGTATCCTATAGTACCAGTCGAGAGCAATACCTTCTAGTGTCTTAGGGAAAATTTTCACAACGACTGCATCCCATGGGAGCAGCTCTCGAATGGACATTACATAAGCCTTGATGTGGGCATTAGGATCACCCTCCCCTTTGAACTTCAGAAGATCAGGCAAGGGTCTTGGGAGCATGACTGCTCAAATGGAGAAGTCTAGGGGTTCCTTGAGATATTCAGAATAGGTCCCCATTGCGTATGTTTCCACCATTGAAGATCCTTGTTGGGGAGGTAGGGGTACTACATCGGTTGCTAAAATGGGACAATATCGACATTTGTTTGGGTGTATGACATCCTCTGCAGTTTTCCATAAGGACTCAAGTAGGTATACATGTCCCCCTGCAAAGATTTAGAATACATGTGTACATAGGGGGTTGATTACCTTGATATGGAATCAAAGGCATGAAGCCAGGGAGCATTGCATTTTCGGCTAGTATGGCATTTGAGAATGCACGTCTGGCTAGTGCCTATTGCAGATATCCATACGTGGCTTGGGGGGCATACCCAAGGTTCTCGTCCCCGTAAGTAGATCTCCAGGGTTTTGAGTATTCATGTAAACTAGAGGATTTGTGTAGTAGGTATTTTCCCATAATTATGCGGGTAGGAAGGAGTTCACGCTTGCCCTGCGTATGAATTCTATGTATTTTGGGCAAGCTCTAACTCCTTGAATTTGTCTACCAAAGTTGAAATGACATCGCCCATTGACAGGGCGGTGATGCCTTGCTTAGGTACCTTTTGTTGAACCCTTAGAGGTTGTTGAGGAGTATGGTATCCTGCTATGAATTGTTCATGATGTTGCCACCCCTCATTGGTAGTATTGTCAGTTGGTGGCGGGGTAGCATTATTGTTTTGAAGCAAGACATCACCTTGTCCTTGCAACCTATCAAAATATTGGTTCATGTTCTGGAAGTGTTGTTCACTCCTAGCATATCATGCTAAATACTCCTCATCTAGATGGGGGAGTTGATTAGATTGCATGCTAATGGGCTATCGAAACAATACCTGAGGAGATGAACTTGCTTCACCAGTGAAATTCATGTTATTTGAACTTTATTGTTTGAGGGGATAGGTTTGAGTGACCTAGGCAAGTTCCTCAATACGTACAGAGGAATCAACATTGGTTCCCTGAAGCATAGGGTTTTGAGTGGATGAGCGTTGTCCACCCATGTTGAAAGTGAAGGTGATTGTTGTGGTATACTTGATTGGTAATGGTACATGTCAAAACCTAGGATGGGCCACCGTACTCATCGTATCCCAACATATTCGAGGGGTATAAGAATACCCAGAATAAAGGATGGATGAAGAAAGTGGAAACGTTTAGAGACTAGCTCTTCATGTCAGGTTCACCAATTTGTATGACAAAAAATCAACATGTGACCTTCTTTGCACCCAACCTCCCGAGGTCATATTGAGACAGCCGGTGTAGAATGATTGTGAATGTGAGTGTGGTGATGAGGATCAAGCTAATTGGGAAATCTTATATCTTCAACACGCAATGTTGAGATCTGTGAGTCTAAAGCAAAGAATGCTCTCCTAAATTGAAGTGGTGTGATGGTTCGTCTGAGATAATAGCCTGACTTGTAGACTCTAATCAATGTCGATCTCGAACAAGATTCCATTCACTGGTTTTTGAACACATGGAAAATGACCTGTGTGTGCCTCGTATAGATTTCTAGACAAGGTCATGGAAGTAAGAATGAGAGGCATGATGAAGCCACAGGTATTTATGGGTGATTTTCTAGTCTGGTCCAGAAATTCTTAGCCTGATCGGCTACTATGTTTAGTAAGGAAATTTGTGTGATAATATCTGGTGGAAGTGGTGAAGATCTGAATACTAATGTACACAAACTAGTGTCAATGTCTAATTGACTGGTAGGCCCATTGGGTTATGGGACCTGAGGATCACAACCAAAGACTCATGGAGGATGTGGCCCTTAGATGGTCATGTGTGTAATCAAACCCTATTGCCAGGAGTAGTCTAATAGTCGTAGGCTTGATTAACAATTATGTTTAGTGTATTGAGTTGTTCTATCTTCTCAGCAAAAGTTATAGGTGTGTGTAAGACTGTCAAACGTAAGTTGGTATCAATGTCAGTTATCAATTCTAGGCCGTTGGGTTGTGGGACCAATGGATCATAACTGTATGTCTTTTCCTATTGTGGACCGTTGATGGTCATACAAAATGAAATAAAATGAATTTTAATAAGAAAATAATTACTAAAAGAGATCTAATCTATGTTTTTGGAGTTTTCACAATATTTTGGATCAAAGCAATAAAAGCAAACTAATCTATCAAAGGAAATATTTTTGTTCTTTTCTAATCTTTAAGAAATGTGTTCTAATCTAATAAATAAACTAAAGACAAGTAGTCAACCGGATGTAGCTGGTTACTTGTGCAAATGTATGAATCTAATCTAAATCAAACAACCTAATCTGATCAAAATCCTCCAAACCCTACCTCAGAGGTGAAGAAAAATCATGACCTGAAAGGGTTATTGCTCCACACAACTTCCCTGGTAATCTTAAAAGTCAAACTTACTGAAATGAATGATTCTCTACTCTATTTGATATGAATTATTTTCTACTCTATTTGATATGAATGATTTTCTACTCTATTTGATATGATATTTTCTACTTTATTTGAAAATTGATAATTCAACACACAAGGAAAACAAACACACAATTCCAACCTGGAACAAGAAAGAGCTTTGGAAAATCTAGTTGTGTCTGTATCTTTCCCCTCAGTATGTTCCTTTCTTTCTCTGAGTGTTCATGTGAGTCCAAGAGATTGGGAATGCAAGAACAACAGTAAGAGGATGGTGCTTGAGCAATGACAGCTTGATGGCAGTCCGGATGCAATGCAGGTAGAAGAGAGATAGCACAAGAGATCAGAGCTTGGCTATGCAATTCCTAGCAAGATCATAGCAGCAATACAATGCAAGATACACAAAATTCTCAGGCCCTTTTTCTTGAATACAAGCATGGAATATATAGGAATGGAGGATGGGAGGTGCCTTCATGCACAAGGCAAGAAGGAGCAATTCCAACTAATTAAATCTATTTAAAAATAGGAGGAAGGAGAACCAAGCAATCAAAGCTAATTTTAGACAATTCGGCTCACAGATGCATGCAAAAAGCAAAATTAAGTGAACCATCGCATGTTAAAACATGCGTGAAGAATCTCAAAAAAAGTGGGCAAGGACCACTGCCCTGTGCAGGGTGGTAGTTTCAGGACCACCACCCTATTTTGGGTAGCGGTTTCAGAACACCACCCAGGCAAGGCGTTAGTGGTCCTGGCACTAAAGGCCAAAACTTGCGCAGAAAGAGTGGGAAGCTGGAAGAAAGTGTGGGAAGGCTAATTAAAGATGTCTAGGCAACAAATATACATTGCAAATGGAAATTGGAGCTTGAATGCCTTCTTGAAAGGAGTTGTTTCATCAAGTCCATACCCATGTCATCATTTTCTTTGTCTCCCATCTTTCAACCCAACAAGCTAGAGGAACAAGTGCTTTGACACCACTAAAATATCCCTTGTGGGATACCACGTAAATGTACACAAAATATAGATAAATTGTAGCAAATAGAAAATCTGATTTTCTGTAGTAAATACCCAGCTGGGCAATGAACTGGTTTTTATTGATATTTTTCAAAATACTTGCCCAACACACATGAATGTTTTTAGGAAGCTCTTTATGATAATAAATAACACTAGAAAAAATATTTTTGGAATTTTTTGAATCATATATGACTGCCATAAAATCACAAAAAAACCTAGACAACTAGAAAACCTCAAAAATTCATATCTTCTCAAATACTTATGATAAAATTTTGAAATTTTTGAAATAGCATCTATTAATAATATGAATGAAATACCAATCACCAGACCTTGAAAAATAACTCTGAAAACCCTACAAAAACCACTGTAAAATCCCAAAATGGGTCGCTCCACCAGGAAAGAGACCAAAAACCCTCCAAAATTCATCTAGAAATGGTGTCAAAACCTGCTCTAATCACTATAATAAAATAGATCTGGAAACCCTCTATTTTTCTCCACAAAAGCCCAAAATATTCCAAAACCCTTCTCTAAAAATTCTGAAATTGATCTCTGAAAATAAGCCCTGAATTAGTTCCAAATTGACAAGCCGTGGTGGATCTTCCACCACTGAAGAATTCCCTGCTAGTTAGAAATGGATCTCTCACCACCAAAGCTAGGGTTCATGTGGGATCTTACTCCACAAGCTAGAAAAATTAATCATTAGTTGCTCAATGCAAATCATAATTGTGTATGCAAGAATGAGCTCTCTTTCTTCCCAAAGCTCCTTTTATAAATTTTCAGTACTTTTTTTTCCAAGTTGGGAGCTCCATGTGGGACTAAAAGTGACTTAAGTGACCCCAATGAAGAAATAGAATAATAAATTACTTAAGTCACCACAACGAAGAATTAGAACATTAAAGTTTTCTTAGTTACCCCCTTAACGACAAAACATAACGTTTTCCTCCACTAAACCACCTAACACCCATGCCGATGCAAAAAAATAACAAATAAGCAAGGTGGATTACCCAATAGCCTCTAAAGTATTTAGCCCCTTGGGTATGACCAAGGCTAAGAATAAATTTTGACCCTTAGGCCTTCTGTGAAGTAAAGGGGACATTACATCACCATACTTTGGAACTGCATTGTGCCACCATGAAGCTTGTTGAATATTTTGATTCACATATGTACATTTTTGGGCTTACACATCCAAACTTACAAACATGCAACATCAGAATTGAAAACAAAAAGAAAAGGAGAACATCAACTGATTAACATGGAACCTCCTCAACCAATCCATGCGAACATCAACCATGAATAGGGGAATGCATTGATCAATTTGGGTAACATCAACTTCTCAACTCACCAACTCTGGTATGAAATGGGACATCCAATCATTTGTTCATCATATGCATACAAAGGGTTTCACATAACAACCAACAACCTAAACATCCTGATAGTTTTACATGAACAACCAACCACCTATACATACAAGTATCATGATGATATAGAAATTTGATTAGAATCGATGTTATTTTTACATTAGGCGAAATATAACAAAATTATAATCACATTACAAGTTTTATATTGCACACCAAAAAAAAATGAAAATATAGAAAAGGAAATGACAAGGAATTAGTCCTCACTGTCTTCGTATGCACCCACCATTTTGGGTCATGTCCACTTTGATATGAAATGGTATTTACTACCACTAGTTACCACTCTCAACTTTAGTCATTTTGGCATGGTTAGTTTTCATTAACATAATTTGGAAGCCTCATTACTAGTGACTGATGAGAGGTCATTGATTGACCTCATTCCTCTATTTCTTGCATCCTCCAATTTAATGTTTTTTACTCAACAGATGAGACATTAAATCTCAGTTGCATTATGTTTTGAATCCCCATAAGATTGACATGTCAATTAAAAATGTGGATGTCATATTCATCGAAAATAACATCTGTGTGATAATTTTTTTATTTGTGTATTTTGACAATATTTACTTTGACACTTAGTATATTAATTTTTATGATGAACAATAAACTTGAAAAGATTTAAAATAATAACACTAATCAACTTTTTAAAATTTGACAATAGATAGAATTAAAACATTTCAATCTAATGATATATTGATATCAAAATATCTCCCTATACACTTATACTATAATGTTAACACAAATTAATAATAACTATAACACAATAGAAATGAAATTTGATTAAATTGACACCACATTATTGATAAAAAAACTATTATTCACTTTTTACTAATATTTAAATATAGTAGTTGCTATTAACTTTTTATGAATGCCTAAATAAAATAGAAAATACAAGCTTTCTTCCTTTTAAGTTATAAACAAACATTTTTTAGTTTTTAAAAATGGAATCCTCTCTATATTACCCCCACAAAGAAGAGAATAGTACAAACTTAACTTTTGAAATAAGTGGCTAGAAAATCATATTTTTGTTTTGCAAATAGTTGTTTAGAGTTACATGGTTTGCTATTATGGAGGTAAAAATGGTGGAAATATGTGGTCAAGCTGTTTGAATATTAATGTAGTCTTGTAGAGGCCATGTACACAAGTTACAACACCACTAATGCATTCACATGTCTGAGAACTCGTTTATTGGAATGTGATTATTTTTTGGCATAGAATTTTGTTTTTTCCACATCCTCGTATTTGAAAGGGATTCCTTGAATTTGGAAAACTTCATTATAATAGATTTATTTTTAAAAATTATGCACAATATAAGTGATAACACATTTCCTTATGATTTGGGAAACACAAATGGTGTATATATAATAGTACCCCTACTCGAAGGGGTAATGTAAAGTTTCTAAAATTTCCATAAAAACATGAAGAATAGGTTGTAAATTTTCCTCACTATATCCCAAATATTGAATTAATATCATAGTACACACATTTTCATGACAATAATTGTTAATAACAATAACGTGGATGGGTTATTGATTAATATAAGATTGAAACAATAGTGTATTTCTATCTAAAAAATTATCCATAATTTCATGCTCATCAAACATGATAGGAGGTCATGGAGGTGGACTAATGGTAAGGGGTTCATTGGCTATGCAATATCCTAACACATTCGTTCATATCGAGGTAATTAAAATTAATAAAATAAAAGTCAATATATCGGTAGACATTAGGGGGTGAAAGGGTTAAATTTACTAATTTTTTTAATTAGGTATTGGGGGTAGGTTAGAGAGGTGGGCCAAAGGAGAGGTGGAGTTAAGTTTGATATTAAGATAAAATATTTGATTCCTAGTTTTTAAAACTAAATACCTTAAAATTACAAAAGGAGTGTTGTCATGAGGTTAACTTATAATCTCTTTTTGAATTAGGAAATCTCAATTAGGATACTCCTAACCAATAAATAACAATATTGCAGAAAACTAGGATTGAGTATACTTTTCAACACAAATGATATTACTTCATCGTCTTAATTATTTGAAGAACTATTGATAAATGAATAAATTTTAACATTAACGTAATTGATAATATGTCTTAAATGGCTTCGAATTATCTTTCTAGAAAAGAGGCATATTGTGAAAATAATAATTGAGTGGAAAACATGATATATTTTCTATTTGATATATTAGGGTAGAAATAAAAATATTTTATATTTGATATATTATGGTAGAAATAAAAAGGGGTAAATAAAATTGTAATGGAAAAATAGGTAAGTAAGGTACATGGAAAAAATAGGGGGTATTTTCATTCTAATAATATAACATGAGGGGATATTATCAAATGTATAATTAGAGGTAAAAACTAACACTAAGGGTATTCTTAATACCCTTCAAACAAATGCGATATACCATACTTTTACTAAGTGAACGTGATAGTTACAATAAGGGAATCCAAAGGATATGTATAAGAAGTAGGAGGGGGATGTTTGTTGTACACATGATGAACATCAAGATTTCCATCACACTTTCTTGCATGTTAAGGTAATGGATCATTGAATATTTTAAGCTTTGTATCTCATTGAATGGTTACATATATTCCTCTTGATTGGTGTCATATTTGATGTTTTGAGTATTAATGAGGTCCTAAATTACATGTGTGGTCATATAGCATCGATTTATAGAATGAACAATTTACCGATGATAGTCATAATATGCATTAGCATTGAATAATCTATATTTAGGATTTCTCACATCAACCTACATAGGTGAACAAAGACATACAAGGTTACACTCAAGTAGTTGTTTAAGTGTAATATGTGGTGATGAAGGTAGCTGTGTAAATTTCCGCCAGGAAAAATCTTATAATTAGATCTTAGCTATTTGAGAGTTTCCATTAATAATTGCATTTGCCTCAATTTTATTTTCATTAGCTTTAGCTTTAAAACCTTATTTTCCTTGAAACTTAGTACGGGGTTCATATTTATCATTAGGCACATATTTGAGTTTTTTCAAAGTTATAAGCTTGACTTATCAATCTTGAGGGTATGACATAATCCATTAAAGTATTGAACATTTGAAAAAATATTATATAACTACAATAAAAATTTTAAACCCTTTTAAATATTAATATATTGTTATGCAGTGAAAAACAACTAAAAAGGAATGTAAGGTTTAGTAACAAGAGCTATTCTGATTAACTTCCAACACTAACCATATATAATACATGAATAATACATTGGTACTTGTAGTATAGTTTTTGAAATATGCTACAAGATTGAAAACACAATAGGAGAGATGTAATTAGCTATACAAATTGGTTCAGAAGATATTTGGGTGCACACAATGAATAAACAGTGAGTAATGGATCTGTAGATGTTTTTTTATGGGAACTATGACCTAAAACCACACTAGTACAAAACCATACAAAACTACTAGGATCATCCATATGGTCTTGAACCAATTATATTGTCTTGGACCTACTGGGAGTGGAGTTATGCTACTTGTTGTGCCTTTCAATGTTCTAGAAACATGTTTTGTTGTAAAAAATTAAGTGTATCACAATCCCAAAAGCATATGAAATAAACTAAATGGAACTCAAACCCTAACCATGGATGGAAGACATTTCAATAAGGTTATTTTTTGGGGAATTACAATCTTCTCACTACTGATGTTGACACTACTTATAAACGCATTAAACCACATGTATATCTTCACTTAGCATGTGATATCTAGATGCATGTATCTAGTTGATAACTTAAATCACTTTGAACATACTTGAGATGATTGTGCTTTGAGTAGGGCTCTTTGAGTTCTTTGAAATGAGGGAAGTAAAACTCCTTGACCTGGTTGAAGCTTTGAAACTGTAGTAGTGGCTTCCCTAGTGGATGTGCATAATATTTGGGAAGTTCTAGAGATCCTCGGGTGCATTTTGTGCTTGTGTTTGCAATGAGATCTCATGAGAGTACTAGGTTGTTTCAAGTTGTTTGAATGAGGTAATATAAAAAATGATTATATACAGATCCAAAGGTAATTTTTCATGTGAAGGCCAACCCATGAAGATGAAAAGGTCTAACAAAAATAATGTAATGAGAAATAGATTTAGATGATGACTTGATCCAAGACCGTATAGGTTGGTTAGGATCATATCCACATCCTGACCTTACTGTATGGTTTTAGATAGAGATATGGTGGATAAAATATGGAATTTACATCATGATGGACATAGGTTACACATTAATTTATTGAGTTTATATTTAGAAAGTGTCGAGACAAATCAGCATGTAAGAATTAAAATATTAGGAGAGAGATAACAAGATGTACTAAGTGTGGATAAGATGTAGGTGTTTGTCTTAGCCAAGAAGCACAATTACAAAAAATAGTGTCAAAATGATAAATTGACAAATTTGAGTTTCTACAGAAAGAGAGTAAATTTTACATGGATAGATCTTGAAGCTCATTATACAAAAGTGTGTTATTCATCTTAATAAGAGTTATATTATATTGCAACACTTAGCTACTAACAACCTCATTAAAGTCTTTCTTAATTTTTGACATTTCAACATATGCAATCTCCTCACCAATATTTACTGAGAGGTGTGATAAGAATTGATTGGGAAATATATTACATGCCAGGGAAAATTTTAGTGGCAAATATTTGTTAATTCATGAATATTCCAGTTTTTGAAATTTGAAAATGGTGAATTTTTAGTGTATTAGTTAGGACCAGTTCACCAAATTGTTTTGGGTGTAAGTCAATTTTATAGGTGAATTCACCATTCCCACAAAATAGGAATTCAAGTAATTTGCCTAACTACATTCATTCGGTAACATATTTTATGCTAGCGGCCTACAACATATAGTATGTTGTCAGTCGTTAGCATAGAAAATATATGCTACCGGCCAACAACATATAGTATGTTGTCAGCCGATAGCATAGAAAATGGTACCATCTCGTAGCATATTTTATGCTACCGCTTGACAACATAACTATATGTTGTCGGCTGGTAGCATAAAATATGCTACCGACCGATAGCATATAAAAAATATACCGTTCGGTAGCATTTAATAGGGATGTCGCAATGTCTTGATATTCTCCATTTGTGCGAAATATATTTTTCAGATATTCAAAAAATATTTTCTAAGGCTTTTTTTCGGAGGGACCCTTAAAATTTTCCCTGTTACACGCCATGAAAGATTGAATAATTAATTAATAGTTTCAATATAATGTGTAATATTTGAGGGTTTTTGGGAACAACCTAGTAAAGAGGGTTTAATTGTAGGCATAATCTATACATGCTACATGGAAGGAGAAAATATTTTGATTTGGATCTCCTCTACCTTTGTAAATAATAAGCTTAGGAATAAAAAAATGGGGAAATGAAAAAATTTCATATTGGATGTTAAGGGATTATGGAGTAGAGCATGTGAAGTCATGGTATGAAAATAAAATATATAACTACCTTACTCACTTTTGACATCTTAGCCTATAGATTGTGAACAATCTGCATGGGGAAAAGAACATCATATGAGGCATTTAAAGATCTATATACATGTGCATAAGAGGTAAGGTGAAAGTAGTAGAAGTAGGTGGAATAGACATAGCAAATTTGCTGACTAACTATCCCATGCCAAGGGTATGATAAATATGGAAGAAAAATTAAGAAATAATACACACATTATAATAATGCACTACTTCAATTCAATAAAACACTTCATCTCATTTATTTTAATGCCTGATACATTATATTTATATGATCAAATATTTGTAACATAATATCCTACAATTACTCTCGCCTATAGACAATTACAAGAGGTATCACAACTCTTGTAATGTACATTATTAGTATGCACTAATTCACACACATAATACTTCTAACTATGAGTTTTTAATAACAAATCATTACATTATTCTTCACACATACAATTATTTTACTAACCAAATCACTTTCATTTAAGTAGTAGCACAATACTCCTAATATCCCCCCCTTATTTTAAAAACATGATTTATCACCATACTTTGGAACTATAGTGTGCCACTGTGAAGCTTGTTGATGATTTTGATTCACATATGTATTGTATTGGGCTTGCACATCCAAACAAGAAACATTAGGCTTGAAAACAAAAAGAAAAGGAACACATCAACCTATGAACATATAACCTCATTGACCAATCCGTGGGAACATTGACTACACATCAACCATGAATAGGGGACTTCATTGCCCAATTTGGGTAACATCAACCTCTCAATTCACCAAAAAACCAACTATGAAAAGGAACATCCAATCATTTATGTTCATCATATCCATACAAATGGTTTCACATAACAACCAACAACCTAAACATCCAGATGGTTTTATAGGAACAACCAACAACCTATACATACAAGTATCACGATGATATAGAAATTTTATTAGAACCTGTGTTATTTTTACATTAGGGGAAACATAAAAAAAATTATAATCACATTACAATTTTTATATTGCACACTAAAAAAATGAAAATATAGAAAAGAAAATGACAAGGAATTTGTCCTCACATTCTTCATAGGTACCCACCATTTTGTGTCACTTCCACTTTGATATGAAATGGTATCCACTACCATTGGTTACCAATATCAACTTTAGTCATTTTGGCATGGTTGGTTTTCATTAACATAATTTGGAAGCCTCGTTATCAGTGACTAATGAGATGTCATTAATTGACCTCTTTCCTTTATTTTTTCCATCCTCCGATTTAATGTTTTTTCACTAAACAAATGAGACATTAAAGCTCAATTATATTTTGTTTTGAATAGAAAAGAGTTTCCCCACAAAATTGACATATCAATTAAAAACTTAGATATCATATTCACCAAAAAATACATCTAAGAAGTAATTTTTTCTTTGTATTTTTTTTGACAATTTTTACTTTAACACTTAATATTATAATTTTTATGATCAATAATAAACTTGAAAACATTTAAAATTATGATTCTAATTATTTTTTGAATAATTAACAATAGAAAATCAAAACATTTCAATATAATGATATGTTGATATCAAAATACCTCCCTAAAAATCTAGACACTTATACTATAATGTTAACACAAAGTAATAATAACGATGACACAATAAGAATGAAATTTGATTAAACTACACCACATTATAGATAAATAAATTATTATTAACTTTTAACTAGTTACTATTAATTTTTTGTGAATACCTAAATAAAATGGAAAGAACAAACTTTCTTCTTTCATTTTTGGGTGAAGAAGTCTTTTTACAATTTTTTTTTTTAAATATTGAAATAGTCTCTATATCACCCCACAAAACAGAGAAGAGTACAAACTTAACTTTCGAAATAAGCTGCTAGAAAATCATATTTTTGTTTTGCAAATAGCTGTTGACATGTGCATGGTTTGCTACTGTCAAGCTGTTTGAATATTGATCAGTCTTGCAGAGGCCATGTGCACAGCACCACTAATGCATTCACATGTCTGCAAATATCTGGATTATTAGACTCTTGTTTTTTCCACATCCTCGTACTTGTGCCACATGCTCATGATTCTATTATAAGTGTTTACATTGTATGAAACAACTCTTTGCTTATTGTCAGGAAGTTTTAAAAAGGATACACGTGAATTATATCAGGTTAGATCTAATTCACAGCCACAATCATATTTTCTTATATCCAAACAAAGGTTGTCGGTTTGTCAAGGCACGAGATGCGCAGGTCAGATTAGTTGTAGATCAAAATAGAATCGTGAATGAATGTCCAGTGTCTAAAAACCTCCAAATAAAATTCCTTGAAAAACGCTAATAAAACTATTCTACAAACATTTTTATCAAATCACGAAGCTCATAAAATAGGGCAATAATGCAGGTTATCGTGTTGCCTTAATCTTTTATTTCTCCCAATCTCATGTATATGCTATGCCATGACTCTGATACGAAGTAATTAATTTGGTATATCAATTAACAGATAATAAACACACAATAATAATGCTCTGCTTGGATTCAATAAAATATTTTTTTCTCACCTATTCTTGTGTGAGAAATATTATATTTATAGGATCAAACATCCGTAATATAATCTTCTATAGTTACTCTCAGCCCTATAGCATTATAAGAGTTGTTACATATATTATTATATGTATTATTAATATAGAATAATTTATACATATCTTATTTTTAATTATGTGTTGTTATAAAGAATTCATTACCTTATTCTTCACAAGTATAATTGTTTTATTAGTTAACTCACTTTCATGTGAGTACCAACACAATATTCTGACAGAGTAGATTTAAGCACAATAGATATAGGATCAAGAGTGTGGAAATGAGTGTTTACATGATTATATATAGATGGAATAGATGTAGAGGAAGCATTCCAGGTTTGAAAGGGAACTTTCCTTTGGTCTAATTAATTGTGTTCGTTATTTGGCCTTAAGGAGGAGTTTTAGAATTTTGTCAATGTGTTGAACATTGACTTGAATTTTTTTGCAAAAATAAGATAAGAAGAGGACCTGCTTGGGGTTGACGCCATTAACTTCATTCAAATGCATGGGTTTCTACAATTTTCAAACTAGTTAAGGTTATTTTGAATATCATCATTAGTAGATTATATGAGATCATTATTATTTTCCATATCTTCAACGATATTTGCATCATTAGTAGTGGAGAATAAATGGTAGCCACTAGATGCATGCTCGTCTTAGAAGTTTATGAAAGTTGGATATGTTCAATGGTTTGAACACTAATCCTTGCACTATGCCTAATGGGCATAGGTGACAAAAATAGAAGATAACAAAACCTTAATGGGAAATGCTAGGGAAAATTTGGAAAATTAAACATAAATAAAAATAAAAATCTTAAACCACACCCTAGGAGAATGAATTCAGGAACCCTAGAGGCCAGGGAAGGTTGTGTAAGATTAGTAAGAAAGTTTACCAAATGATTTAACCTAAAATATTATTAATATATAGTGTTTTAATTAGCATTGAAATCTTGAATAAATAACTGTACAATCAAACTAATAAATAAATGCTCCAACATTTAATCTGACAGTACATGTAAAATGATGTAAATAAGTTTTATTCAAATAGGGAACATGATAAATATAGTAAATTACAACATAATGAGTTCAAACATAGTTTTTTTTATGTTTTAAAAAGTATTTTGGATGTCAATATAGGGAAAATAGGTTGTGATACGAAAGAACATGCTTTGCCTCTAAAATTGATTCT